>QEOT01001223.1:52287-72681 GCA_003123785.1 Pterocarya stenoptera
TTTCACTAATCTGAATAAAGTTTGCCCAAAAGACAGTTTCCCCTTACCACGCATTGATGTAATCGTAGATGCAATAGCAGGACACCGTATGTTGAGTTTCATGGAAGCTTATTCAAGATACAACCAAATACGAATGCACCCGGCGGATGAGGAGAAAACTTCATTCACAACAGACCGAGGGCTGTATTACTACCAAGTCATGCCATTTGGGTTGAAGAATGCAGGAGCAACATATCAAAGGCTAGTAAATAGGATGTTTAACGAACAGACTGGGAAATCCATGGAGATCTATGTGAACGACTTTTTAATAGAAAGTAAGGAGCCCGCCCAACACCTGGACGACTTGAGAGTGGCGTTCAAAATTTTACACCATTACAAGATGAGGCTGAACCCTGCAAAGTGCGCTTTTGGAGTAGAGTCGAGGAGATTCTTGGGATACATTGTATCTGAAAGAGGAATTGAGGCATTTCCAGAAAAAATAGCTACTATACTCAACATGAAACCGCCAAAGAACCTGAACGAAACCCAGCGGTTAGCAGGTAGGGTAGCCGCCTTAGGGAGATTCATAGCCTGGTCAACAGACAAGTGTCTCCCCTTTTTTCAGGTACTGCTCAAGGTGCACCCTTAGAATGAAGAATGCGTTGAGGCATTCTAAAAATTGAAGCAGCACTTGGCCAATACGCCACTCCTAAAGCAACCACAGAAAGGTGATGTGCTTCACGCTTACCTAACGGTTTCCCCGAACGCTGTGTCCACTGTCCTAGTAAAAAAGGAGGGGATAACTCAGCATCTTGCTGTATGCTACACAAGTCGGGCTCTCAGGGAAGCTGAAATAAGATACCCAAGGATTGAGATTCTAGCCTTTGCCTAGATAACAGCGGCCAGAAAGCTCCGTCCATACTTCCAAGTCCACACAATAAGAGTACTTACAGAAGCCCCTTTAGCAAAAACTTTGAAGAAGCCAGACAACACGGTAAGGTTGATTGGGTGGTCAATGGAACTAAGTGAATTTGACTTAGAATACAAGCCAATGAGGGTAGTTAAAGGACAAGCCCTGGCATACTTTGTAGCAGAATTCTCAGGTTTCCCTTAGGAAGACACGGCAGTCCCAGTGGGAAACCCGTGGATACTTTTCGTCGATAGCTCATCTTGCAAGGCGGGTGGAAGCTTGGGGATACATTTGGTAGATCCCGATGGCCAAAAGTAGTACTATATGGCAACGCTGGTTTTCAAAGTAACAAATAACGAAGTAGAATATGAAGCACTTGTGGTAGGGCTTTCCATAGCCACCAAGATAGGGGCAACCGAGATAGAGGTCAAATCGGATTCACAAATAGTTGTAAATCAAGTTTTAGTCATATATGCAACAAAAGGGGAAAAGTTGAAGCAGTATCTGGAGCGTGTCTGGGAAGCACGCGACCTCTTCTCGTATTTCAATATAACTCATATCCCAAGGACGGACAATGAGGTGGCGGACAGGTTGGCACGGACAACGTCAGGCATGGAAGAAACACCTCTCCCATGACAAGTTGAACAAAGAATTATTAAAGTCCCAGCCATTGGGGCGGAAGTAGGCACCTTGGGTGCCAACATCCCTGAGTGGGCAAGTGAAGTGGTTAAGTACCTGGATGAGGGAAAGCTACCAGAAACAAAGGAGGAGGCAAGACGAGTAATAGGAAGGCAGCAAGGTTCCTACTCATTGATGGAGTCCTTTATAAAAGGGGCTTCTCCGCCCCACTACTACGATGTATTTCCATGCAAGAAGCTCAATATGTCTTGAGAGAAATGCATGAAGGAATATATGGAAACCATTCAGGTGGAAGAACTTTGGCAAGAAAGGCGGTAAGAGTAGGATATTACTGGCCGAACGCATTAAGGGATGCACAAGAATTCAGTAGGAAGTACGTCGAATGCTAGGCGTATGCACCTGTACAGCACGCCCCTCCTAAAGGGCTAACATCTATGACCGCGCCCTGGCCTTTTGCCCAATGGGGTGTAGACCTGGTTGGACCTTTCCCACCAGGAAGAGGCGGGGTAAAATTCATAATCGTAGCTGTGGATTATTTTACAAAGTGGGCAGAGGCAGAACCGCTGGCATCTATAACAAGCAAGACCGTGACGAAGTTCCTATGAAAATACGTTGTTTGCAGGTTCGAGATCCTTCAAAGCATAGTGACGAACAATAGGCGCCAGTTTGATTTTGACCATTTCAGAGAATGGTGTACGGAGTTGAACATTAAGTGAAGTACTCCTCGCCAGGTCACCCTCAAGCAAACGGTCAAGTGGAAGCTATAAACAAAGCATTACTCTCAATCCTAAAGCAAAAGGTCCTGGAGAAAAGGGTGAGTGGGCAGAGGAGCTACCCGGAGTACTCTAGGAGTACAGAACATCGGCAAAAACTTCAACAGGGGAATCCTCATTCACATTAACGTATGGTTGCGACGCGGTAGCTCCAGTCAAAGTAGAGCTCCCAACTTACAAAACGAGTTATTTCTCGATCGCCCAAAATGATAAGAAGATAGAAGAGTGCCTCGACTTGATCAAGGAAGAAAGGGAGATGGCGTAAGCAAGGATATTACAAGAAAAGGCCAAAGCCAAACAGTATTTCAATAAGAGAGTAAGGCCCAAGACTTTCAAAGTACGAGACCTGGTCATGAAGAAAAGCGGGGTGACCACCCAGGGCGAGGGAAAAATGGGGCTCCGATGGGAAGGACCCTACCTGGTAGTAGCCAACAACAGGCCTAGATCATATCGATTAAAGGACAACTGGGGCAAGGAACTACCCTATCCATGGAACGCAAAGCACTTAAAGAAATTTTATCAGTAGATTTTACAATATTTCCATTTATAGTATTTTTATCTCTGTTAAAATTCATTTTGTTCGTGTTCGGATTATTATGTTTATACTCATGAATGTAGGAGTATTTGTACTACTCTATCATTACTCATAACTTGTTGCATTTCCTTCTGATAGTAAATCCTCAGCAAAAGAGAACCACCACCTGGGCGAACACAAAAAATAAGCCTTAGCAGCTTGTGTTGCCAAGTATACAAGGCGCAGAGGTCATCAAACCACACCACCTCTTAAACACAAAAAACAAGCCTTAGCAGTTTGTGGTGCCAAGTGAAAAGGGCGCGGAGGTCATCAGACCATGCCACTCCTTAAACACCAAAAACAAGCCTTAGTAGCTTGTGGCACCAAATAAAAAAGGCGTGGAGGTTACCAAACCACACCATCCCTTAAACACAAATTGTCAAGCCTTAAAACGGCTTGTGGTGCCAAGTAAAAATGGCACGAAGGTCATCAGATCACGTCACCCCTTAAACACTAAAAGTCAAGCTTTAAAGTGGCTTGTGGTGCCAAGTAAAAAGGGCACAGAGGTCACCAGACCACGCCACCCTTAAACACAAAATGTCACCCTTAAACACAAAATGTCAAGCCTTAAAGTGGCTTGTGGCACCAAATAAAAAAGGCGTGGAGGTCACCAAACCACACCATCCCTTAAACACAAAATGTCAAGCCTTAAAACGGTTTGTGGTGCCAAGTAAAAATGGCGCGAAGATCATCAGATCACGACACCCCTTAAACACTAAAAGTCAAGCCTTAAAGTGGTTTGTGGTGCCAAGTAAAAAGGGTGCAGAGGTCACCAAACCACGCCAACCCTTAAACACCAAAAGTTAAGCCTTAAAGCGGCTTGTGGTGTTAAGTAAAAAAGGCATGGAGGTCATCAGATCACGCCACCCCTTAAACACCAAAAGTCAAGCCTAAAAGCGGCTTGTGGTGCCAAGTAAAAAGGGTGTGAATGTCATCAGACCACGCAACCCCTTAGACACAAAAAAACAAGCCTTAACAGCTTGTGGTGCCAAGAACACAGGGTACGGAGGTCATCAGACCAAGCCACCCCTTAAATAGTAAAAACAAGCCTTAGCAGCTTGTGGTGCCAAGTGAAAAGGGTGCAGAGGTCATTAGACCACGCCACCCCTTAAACACCAAAAACAAGCCTTAGCAACTTGTGGTGCCAAGTGAAAAAGGCGCAGAGGTCATTAGACCACGCCACCCCTTAAACACAAAACAAGCCTTAGCAGCTTGTGGTGCCAAGTAAAAATGGTGTGGAAGTCATCAGACCACGCCACCCCTTAAACACCGAAAGTCAAGCCTTAGCAACTTGTGGTGCCAAGTAAAAAGGGCGTGGAGATCACCAGACCACGCAACCCCTTAAACACCAAAAGTCAAGCCTTAAAGCGTCTTGTGGTGCCAAGTAAAAAGGGCGACGAGGTCATCAGACCACTCCACCCTTTAAACACCAAAAGTCAGGCCTTAAAGCGGCTTGTGGTGCCAAGTAAAAAGGGCGTGGAGGTCATTAGACCACACAACCCCTTAGACACCAAAGTCAAGCCTTAAAGCAGCTTGTAGTGCCATATAAAAAAGGGCGTGAAGGTCACCAGACCATGCAACCCTAACATGCAAAACTCCAGCAGCCAAAGGCTAAAAAGTAAGCAACCCTTATAAAATAGGAACCTCAAGACGCATGGAAAGCAACTTAACAAGCACGCACCATTGCAAGCTTTGAAACGAACAGAAGGTCCATTATCAAAAGAAAAAAAAAGGGTAGATCAAAAGCAGAAACCCAAAAAGCTAAAAGGGCCGGAAGACTACAAAGCATCATCAGGCAGCGGCAGTGAGAGAACGCCTGCAAAGGCATCAGGCATCTCATTCTGCCCAAACGTATTAGCTCAACTTAGGTTGTTTTCCTCAAGAAGAAATAATTCTCATTCCAAATTCACAAGATCCGTGATGGGACCTGAGCCTTAAGATGCCAGCACCATAACCGTAACCAAAGGCGCAATTCCTAGTATCAAGAACACAAGCCAATTGACCACACAAATGATCAATTTCAGCCCGGGTGGTAGCAAGCTCGCCTTTTTCTTGACGAGATGCTCTTCCTTAGCCACCGCAAGTAGCATCAACTTCCTAAGTTCTTCATCCAGGTCTTTGCGATCTTCCTTATACTTGAGATGGCGTTCTTCAAACTCTTGCAGATCCCCCCACGCCATAAAAAGATCAAGGGTGGAAAGACGAATCTTCTCCGTGGCAGCCACCAATTGATGGGATAGCTCCTGAACTTGCTTCTGCGAACAAGCCAACTCTTGGTGAATAGAATCTCGGTCCTGACTACCAGCGATGAGCTCAGAATTGAGGCCAGTCACCTCGGCTTTGAAATGTTCCTGAGCTTCAGAAAGTTGGGACCTCGTTAAATCCCTTTCAAACTGAAGAAGCCGTAAAGCGTGGTCATCTTTATCCCTCGCCTCTTGTGCAAGGAGAGCAGATTCACGAAGTTGAAGAATTTCTTCCTCACGAATTTCCAAGTCTCCTTGGAGCGAATGAGAGTAACCTTTTGACTACTCCAGCAATACTTTGAGTTCCTTCGTCCTCTCCGTCAGGGAGTCCAACTCAACCTTGTCTGCTTGCCACCTCTCGGCAGAACCCTCGATGACTTCACACATCTTCTGCCGCTCCAGGACCTCTTCTTCTAGGTGAACATGATCCGCCACAATCCACACCGCCAAGTCATTAATACCCTACAAAAGAAAATAAAACAACCCAAGTTAAAAACTACTTGGTAGCACAGTAATAAAAGAGGGGGAAAAGAGAAGAGAAACACGCCACATGGTACCTTGGAAAACCAATCTTTCAAATGATTGGTCATCTGAACAACAGATTCAGTTTGGGCATTGGCAGAGGAAGAGAAGGCATCGCCACTAGCATCGCAACCAAACCCAAGCAAAAGGACCATAGCAAGCCTTAAGTTTGAGTCCGCCTGCCTCTCTGGAGGACTCCCAAGGCAGGTAAAGGGAAGGGGGGACTCGATATGAGTTGGAACGCCCTCAATCAAGCGAACCTCTCCCTGTGAAGGGTTGCCCTCTTCCCCTTCATGAAAAGAGTCTATCCCCACCCCAGAGATGGAGAACAATGGGAGGGGATAGAAAGACCCTCGCCGCTCCCAACTGGCGTAGGGGTACTTCCCCCATAGATAATGGCAGGCGGGGTCTCTGGGGGAACCTGCGACTTCCACCACGGCAGAGGCGACTTCATGGCAGGGAGGCGTATGCTCAACGACGCTAACCTGCTCCACCTCACGGGCACCCAAGTCTTCACGAGCCCTTGAGCCCGTAATACCATCCAAGTTTTGGGCGACTGCAACTTCGGCATCCAGCTCACTCCCCTCACCCGACCTTCCACAACAGGAAACTCAAAAATAAGGGTGGTCGTTAGTAGACGTGCCGACGAGGGGGGCTCGACCTGGAAGGTGGCAGCCAGATAAAAAAAGGGTCATACTGGCCAAACTCTCAACATCTAGCAGACTAAAAGAGCGCGGCTTCGCAAAGGAGTCGGCGGGTGATGGAAGAGCAATAGTAACTGGCGGGGTGGGCAGGTGAACCTGGTCGCCCCTCGAAGGGACAGCAGTTTCCTCCTGCTGCAGAACGGGCGAATGCATCTGGACGCCCTCCGATGGCACCGAAGTTTCTGAAAGCATAGGCGTCTGGGCCCTAGCGCCTCCGAGGCCACCATGGTTTTCTTTCGTGGAGGTGATGAGTGAAGGGAGCCATCAGTACGAGCCCTTTTTCTTTGGCTCGTATCATCGTTCTTCTTCTTGCTCCTTACCTCCCTTCTCTCCTCGCCTCCCTTCTTCTCAAATTTCTTCTTTTTCTTTTCAACCTTTTCTTGCTCAGAATGGCTATCCTCCTTATCTCACTAGAAAGATTTAGTCTTCTCAGAAGGTTTCTATATGGGAGCAAGAATCAAATCCGAAACCATAAACTGACGCCCTTAAACATGGGAGCGGATGGGAAACATCAGAAAACAATCTATGTGATCAGGCGTCAACAAAAGGTCAGTCCATAATTCATTGTAATGGGCCTCGGCCCAAGAATGGATGACCTCAATCCGAGATAGTTCCCGATGCAACACAGGCAGCATGGTTGCCCACACACTTTTCTCATCAGGAACAGGGCGCCAGATCGCCCTAATAGGAAAATCTCGAAGAAGGGCCTCCTGGGCAGGAAAGTCCCAGCCCAAACCAGAAATGAAGAAAAACTTGGTATTCCATGCCTTAGCATTAGAATGACAGCTCTCAGACCGGGCCAAAGTTGGCCCCTATCCTTCTTGCGGAAGCTAGCAACATTACCCTTGATAGACTGCACATAATTAAAAGCCAAAAACTCCCGAGCAATCAAATCAGGGTAAACATTCCCAAGAGACTCTAAAAACATACGAAAGACAATACAGACGCAGAGGTAAGCCCTCAAGGAGTAAGGATGGAGCTGGGCAGGAGTTAACTCAAGAAAATCCAAAATATCACGAAGAGGACAGCAGAAGGGAAGCTTCAATCCGTTGGACAACAGGGCTGTGGACAAAGTGGTCTTGTCTACAAAACCCTCGTCATCACAGCACCCCAATGGGGGTGCCTCCATTATTGCCTCCATAGGGATGCCGAACTCTTCCCGAATATCGGGAAGGTTTTTTGCCCAAAGAACGGAACGCCACCTATATCCTTCAAAAACCGTACCCATCAGGACAAAGAAAGGTGGTGTAGAGGTATCACCTTGGCCATCCATTAAAACTAAAGGAGAGAAAATGCAAGAAAACGGAGAAAACAGGATGGGCAAATGACAAGAACAAGAAAGAAAGCACGAGCACAAGGAAGAGAGCAAGCAAAGAGAAAAATAGAGAAAGTAAAGAAGGGGTATTTAAAGAATAGAAAGCAAAACGCCAATAGCAATGGGCATCATGATCTGACACTAAGAGTAAAAAGCAACCATCACACGAAAGCACCCTCCCCTTTCACCACGTCAATGGGAACCATAGGGGTTACTGCAAAAAAAAAAAAAGAGTGAAACGTCGTAGGGGGAAGAATGTGAAAGGTCGGCTGGAACCCAACATTACATAAATAGGCTGGGCCTAACTCGACAGCCATTAGCTGTCCTACGCGCCAAACGCACCACACAAGCCCATAATTGAGGGCCCATAGCAAGGTTCACAAGCACTTATAAAGCCACAAGATTCATCAATATTTAATTCCCTACACCATAACGCGAAGACAATTAGCTGGCTAGTTGGAAGACCTATATTGGTTGAGGGCCCATTCTGAATAAGAAAGCCCAAATATGAAGGGAGCCCAATATAAAAGGCTCTTGATTGAACAAAAGAAACTAGAGTGTCCAAGACCCAACAAAGTCATACATCCACGTACCACCTCTTACGGGAAGGTAGGGATCTCATGCAGATACGTGATCAGTTCAATTATAAGCCACACCAAAAAGCTCGGCATCACACACCGATAAACTCTACATTAGATAAGCATCACATCAGAGCCTATATATACCAGGTAACCCTCAATAGCAAAGGAGGATTTTTTCACTTTTTTTTTTTTGCTAAATTGCTTTTGAGACTTTTACTGACTTAAGCATCGGAGTTTTCCCAAGCTTACCACGCCGACCACATTTTGATCATTGCGCAGGTGAGCAGTTGCAGAAAAGAGGTAAGACACGTCCTTTACACTTTTTGTCCAATTTAAATAAGCAATATGTTTTAATTTTATTAAAAAAATAGCCACATCTATGAAGGCTGACTGAAAATGCTCAAGATTTGTCAAGATTTTCACTAACCTTGTACTAAGATCCTTTTATTAACAGTATAAATATATGTTGTTAACTTTACAAACAATTATAGCCAGGTTAAACTTTTTTTTTTTTTAAATGAAAGAAGGACGGCACCTCCAAACTTTATTGAATCAACCCTTATTTGTGGCGGAGGAAAACCTTCCCAAACAATAAGTAATAAATCAAAACACCCAACCAAAGACAACCCAAAAAAGAACACAATTTTAATGCCTAAAATTAGGCAAACCTCTCGCATGGAGGAGTAAATCATTTGGTACCCACGTATATACATTTTTTCTTATATACCCCTCCTTTCCCCTGCCTTGCCAAAAAAACAAGGGATGCAAAAAATCCTTTGATCCTAGTAGCTAATGTGTAAAATTTAACTATATAAAAAAAATGAATCTAGATTTTAGAGTGGGTTTACTTCTTAAAGGAATTTGCTTAAGTAAATTAATTTTTATTTTTGGGTTTTTTCTGCTTCGATTATAGCAGTGGCATCCGACTATTGAATTTTCTGATTGAATTTATATAATTTTAGATTATTTATAAACGTTGGTTATCTATAAGATTAGTTTATGAGAAGGTATGATAGTTAGATACCATTTTTTTTTATATATATATTTTTCCTTGCAACATGTTTTGAAGCATTCAATGTTAGTTTTCTCAAGGATGATTTGGTTTAAGAACGATTTCATTAGATTGATATTTTATTTTTAAGTGAAATCAACATGATTTTATTTTAGTTGTTTATGGACATGACTATGCATTAAGCTTGCAATATTACAGAAAATATCCGAAAAATATTTTTTTTATAACTTTTATATGTGGCAAACTATATAAAATTTTAATTTTGCTGCTCAAAAAAGATCACAAGTTTCAACTTTTACAATATTGATAACTAGGATTCAACAAACTCGCAATTATTAAAAACTAACGTGGGGATTGTCGCATAGCATTTTTTTTTTATATATAACAATAACTTTATTTAATCACCCTCACGGCGGAGGAACTATTATTTACAGTCAAACAAATAAGCAATGAATTATTTACGTAAATAAGGAAGTCTCCAACTATCAGTGTGCAAAAGTCCACACAGCCTCCCCGGGTCTAATTTCTGTTTTAGTAAACATCAGAATATTACTCTTAGCTCCCTTCTTGGCTAAAAAATAAGCTACCATATTCGCTTCTCTATAAATATGACAGATACTGCGATGAATAGACTGCGTCAAGGATTTAGCTTCTTCCGAAAAGTACCACATATACAAGAAATTACAAATACCAGTAAGAAACCATCCCACCGCCACTGTAGAATCTGATTCGACCATAATGTTTTTGTTTCCTTGCTGTTGAGCTAATTTAAACCCTCAAGCAACCTACGGCCTTCCGCAACTGATTGTCGCATAGCATACTAATGCCACTTATTAGTCTTTGATTGGCTGACAAGTGCCACGTGGCAGTCTTCTTGTTAGTTTTCTAACCAGAAAATTAATGAAAGTACTTAATTTTGAGTTTGTTGATTGTCATATACAAATGTTGCGAAAATTAAAAATTGCGACCTCCTTTTATGACTAAGTTTTGATCTATCCTCTATTAATTTCTACCGGCTATCATTCTATCATCTTTAGACTTAGATCCTATTAATTGGATCTTTATTGTGAATGTATATAATGACATAATACAAAGTTATGATGCAAATTTTTGTCTTTGATTATTTAAAGTTTATCTCCAATTTTGGAATATAAAGTTGGGAAGGTACAAACATATCAAGTTAGCTTTAGATAAGTGCTAAATTAAACAATGTATATATATCATTAACCGAAATTGTTTGATGTAATTCGTCATATTTAATTTATAGTAAAAACAATTATGCAATCTGATGTACAAAATCAGTTTGTGAATTTATTTTTATGCAAAATTATGAAGTTGTGATGTACCCCATCCCATTATGTCCGGCATCCGCCTAGTTGAGGCATGGCTCGGGCTGGGCCAAGCCTATCCATTGTTTATCCCGTATGCCCATCACAACCCATATATATACACATATATATTAAAAAACAACTTTCTTTAATAAAATGACGTTGTTGATGTCATTTTATGGTTAGGTTTAACTTAAAACCTAACCGTCCTCCCACTTTTCTTTCTTTTTTTCCCTCTCTCTCCTCTCTTAGTCTATCTTCTTTCCCATGTAGATGTCTCTCTTTCTCCCTCTTGCTGGCGTAGTGGTGCCCCCGTTCTCTCTTGAGTCTCCTCTCCTATTCTCTTCTCATTACTAATATATCATTTTGTGTACCAAACATTTCTCTTAGCTTTAAGACCTCTAATATTAAAATAGTTAACCTAAATAAGTTTTTTTTTTTTTGTGAAATTCACTTATTTATTTCATTGAGTAATAAATTTATAGAAGCTCAAATCTTTTACGATATATTAGTCAAGCCGAGCTTTGTTATTTATTATTCTACACAACACACATTATTTTTTTTTTATTCCCGCTAAATTAATTGAATTTTTCTACACATCGTCTCTACACCACATGCTTAGTAAGGGAAAAAAAAGATAAAAAATCATGTGTGGTATGTGATTTAAGGATGATTAATAGAATTTCTTTTTTCCAAAATTAAGAAAAAAAAATATTTTTTTTAACTAAAAAAAATTATAAAATTGATTCAAAATGTCTAGATTCTTTGAATCTTAACATATCCGTCGCACCAAACAAATGCTCAAACAAATATGTAATAAATTATTAATATTCCTAGAAAGTAGTTAGGTTTCCATAGGCCGGACCTACAAACGACAACAGCTTCGTGCTTTTTTAGGCCTCCTACCTAGGGGTATAAATGGCCGGTCTGGCCATTTCGGTCCATGGTCGGACCAGACTGGACTGAACTCCTATAGAGACCAGACCGGACCGGTAGTTATCGGTCTGGTCTAATCCATTCGGTCCGGCCTCTTTTTTTTTTTACATCAATTAATAAAAAAAATTTATTTACAATACTATATTAAACTAAGTGACTTATTAATATGGATTATGTAACAAACTCAATAAAAAAATATTTTATATGGTCAATGATAATAAATTAAATGAAAAGTACATTATTGATGATGTTAATTATTACTTTATTACTAACTTAAAGTATGTTAATGCAAAATGAGCCATATACAACTTTTAACATTTTGTATATGAAGCAATAAGCATAACTAATTTAATTATCCATACATATTCCATCTATAATTGAGAAAGATACATACTATTATAAATTTATAAATTATACATATATTATAATTTATACTATAACTCTTAATACTTAATAGTATTAATAATACATTAAAGAATATATTAATATATTGATACTAAATATATATAGTTATAGACTTATAGTGATTAGTTATTATGAATCATGATTACTATAACTATATAATAGTATTAGTATAAAGTATTAGACTATTAGTAATATAGTATAGCTATATATTAGTAATATTAGTATAAGTATAACTGTATAACTATAGTCTATACTTAATTATAATATGGTATAATTATATATTAGTTAGTGATAAGATTAGGTTAGATGAAAATTATATAATTAATTATATATATAATTTTTTTTTTAGGTTCGGTCCGGTCCGGTCCAAAAAACACATGGACCGTGAACCGGACCGAATGAACTCGGTTTGGTACTGTCCGGCCGGTCCGATCGGTTTTTTCGGTCCGGACCGCCCGATAAACACCCCTACTCCTACCTGAGCCGAAGAGAGAGCTATTAAAGCAATGTCGTTTCCACAGGAGCCGGTGGCGCAGTCTAAGATTTCTCCGGCGAATTCATATGCAGTTGGTTCTAGGCGGTACCTTTGACCGTTTACATGAAGGCCACCGTCTCTTTCTCAAGGGCACACTTTTCACTGATACATCACTCTTATTTATAATAATGATTCCAAACCTAACTAATTGTGTAGCCCTTCTAATCAAACATAGACAGTAAATCTTTATGAATACTAGGTACATACAATATATCATTAAGTAAAATAACAGAACCATTTACATAAAATTCACTAGTAGTTTTCCTCAAAGTAACCACTGGAAACCCAATTTTGCAAGTTTCCAGTGTATTCAAGGGCTCCCACCATGATTTGGAAAATTTTGGCTATTGGGTCCAAAAGTTTACGTAAATGGTTGTATATGCAAGTGTTGTGGCCAAACAAAGTACTTGCCTATTGATGGCTTCTATTTATAGACCACAAGGCACTAATTGGCAAATGGCACAACTATTGGTAAGAGGCGAAATCGTTTGACTCGATCAAATGTTTGTATGCATTCATACTTTCTCAACTAACACCATGGGAACCATTACTATAGAGAGGGTGTAACTCGATGAGATATGTTATTTGGTGTGTGATTACTACCCCTCAAATCTATATGTGTAACATCATCATTCAATGCAAACCAACAAGAGAACATCATTTTATAAACTAATAGATACAAGATAGGGTTGTGGGGAAATTGGGGAGGGAAGATTAGAGATCACTAAGGGCTCCGTGCATTTCAATACACAAAGTACCTCTGGTTAGGTTGAAGAATAAAAGAATACTATCTACCCTTGCATAAGACAACATCATTAATACTTGATATATTGTTGTAAAGATAATCAACATCATGAGTAAAGCAATTTAAAATCTCAAACTACAATTTACAACTTATGGACTAAAGTTCTAACTACCAAACAAACAATCACGCGATGAAATCAGATCAATTGGTTATTGGTAGGGGGAGCATCGTGTGACACAACATATGAACCCAACATGAACATGATTCAAAATTAGCAAATTTAATTTTGATTAAATGGGTTCAAGTCAAAACGAGTTGACATGTTAAGACAAGATTAATAAACAAGTCAATAACGGGTCAACACGCTTAATTCAAAATCAACTCGTAATAATCTGTTTAAATTTTATTTCAAAATTACAATATTATTATTGTTGGGTTGTAATATTGGTATTTTCAATATACTTATGTTTTTATTATTGGGATTGTAACTTTTGACCTATGCTCCTACTTATTATTGTTGTGTTTGTAATATTGGTTTTATTATAGGTTAAAATCTGAAAATTTAAGATATTTTTTGTTAGTAGGTAGTCTTTTTTTTTTTTGTGGAGATATTGTGGCTACATATTTTTAATTTTATGTAAAATTATGTTAATTAGGTCAAATAAGTTATGCGGGTCAGTTAAACACATTTACATAAAGTAGGTTAAAAATGGTTGAAATGGATTGTGTTATCATGTTGGACAATTTATAATTAATTATTAAATGTGTCAAAATGGGTCATGTCATGTGACTCATTATTTAAATTGGTCGTATTAGGGTTTGAATGTTTGACCAGTTTAGCTTAACAAATCGTGTTCGGTTTGACTCATATAGTTGAAAGTCCATGACTTGACACGACACGAACATGACTTGCAAACGTGAATTAATTATTAGTACTTGGACTCCATTGACTTAATTAATTAGAAAGTGTATTAATATAAATTCATAAATCTTTTTATCGTAAAAGGAAATGATCAACACCTTCACACATATTTCTTCAAAGGATAATGATAGGTTTACTACCTTTTACTACCCATTTACTACTTTATAGTGTCCTTGAAATTTTCTTTTTTTATTATTTTCTTTTAAGTATTTTTTTAACATCCTTAATCATTAAGAAAAAAGTAAAAAAAAATATACAACTTCACTAATAATCACTTCCTTAATCATTAAATAAAATAAAATAAAATTAGGAGGCCGTAGCACTAAGTCTATCATTATCCTTCTTCAAATAATTGATCACAACATATAATATAAATATATAAATAAAAATATTACTAACAATTATATTTGTATAGATGTTAATTTTGATTAAATAATTTAATTTTTCCTGTCGATGACTAATTGGTTAATTCCAAAGTCTGGTTTAAACCAGACGAAAATTTTCATGGCCCTGATCTATCAGCGAGGGCAAAAATATGATTTGAAGCACTAAATTATGATAATTAATTAACATCTATGCATGTGCTATACAAGCTATAAAACCTCATGAGAATAAGGATTTTTATGATTTCCATTCTTAATTACAAACACAACATAAATGACATGACCAATTTACCTCCGTTGTTAACATGGAATTACAACAGTATATGCAAAGGTTCCAGCTCTAGGATTTATATTTATGACAGATAATCAAGGGAACATATGAGAATTATAGCAAATTCCAGACAGACCAGGCATGGAGAACTCACGAGGTCTTATTTAATTTTATTGTACATGGTAAACATTAATATATATTGCCACAAATTGACCTAATTAACATAATTTTAAGTTTTGACCTAGTAAGAGATGATTGGATTTTAAGCTAATAATTGTAGTACCTTTGGTATTTCCATCTCCTAATACTACTACTTTTGTCTCTTGGAGGAGCTGTGGCATCCATCTGTCCAAGGTTACTCAAAAAGTACTCAACAAATGCATTGGACACGATGTAGGTATATGGGATTCCTTCAGCCTCAATTGATCTCCGGAAGTTTGCCTTGAGAGCGAAAAGGCTGGATGCTGGCTCAACTGCATTGACATGATCCACATCCACTCCAAACTCTGATGGGAGAAATCTCTGAAACCCACCGATAATTTTATTGTAAAAGTCTCTCTAGAACAGTACTCATTCAGTCCAAGATTTGGAATCGAAAAAGGAAGTGAACTTAGGTTCTAGCTAGCTTGCTAGGAAAATATATATTGAAAAGGTGTTTGATGCCTTGCCTTGATATTTCCAGCTTCTTTAATGGCAGCAATGATATTCGCCTGATCACTCATTTGTTGAAGCCCAACTGTGGAGATCACAGCATCGACTTGCTTGATTGCCTTCACCAAGCTCTCATGATGATAGATGTCTCCCTGCGAGAAATCTTCATGATGAATTTGAAGATCAATAGGCTAAGCAAAATCAAAATAAAAGCACACGTACGCAAGAATTAAGTTGAAGACATACGTAGACAAGTGCCACCCCAGAGCTCTTGAAGCTCTCAATGAGTTGCAACATTTCAGGATTAGAAACTCCGCTTTCTCTAACCAATGCAAAAGTCGGGTGCCCAGATTTCACACTTGCCTCCACCATGAATTTTCCTATATATCCGGTCGCTCCGATTATCAAAATTTTGCTTTTTTGGGCCATTTGTTGGGAAGTACTTCAAATGAAATGAAGGGACAGAAGCAGTGACTATCTTGGGTGGAGTTCACAGTTTCAAATGAAGCAAACGAGAGTTCATTAAATACTTAAACATGGACCGAACAAATAGAGTACTTCGAGTTTTAAAAATGGCTTGGTTTGGCTTTCTAGCCACTTTTATTGTTTCCTATGTTAATCTAGACAGTTGACATAAAGGAAAGTGGAAATCTCTTGTCCAAGCCCAAGATCCTTGATGGCATGGATGTTTTCCAAGGTTTGAATTCAAACCCCAATAACTTTAGGTATAATTTTAATTTGTATAAGACAATATTTGTCCAACTGGTTGAGATTTTAAATTGTAACATGACAATTCTTTTCAACAAGCCCTTTTATTTTTAATTATTTGAGTCGCAATCAATTTTTTTAGGCAATTTGACTTGCTATATTGTAGCCACCATGTTACAATTTCTTTTGTTTCAGATAGCGGAAACAACATCATCATTCCATGCAAACAAGCATTAATAGGATATCATAAACTAATAAACATGATAGAAGTACCAATTTTTCTATACAATGGTTCTTTGCATATCAACATATATATATATATATACAAACTTCTCATATTGAATAAGACACAATTAATTAATTAAATATTTGGGCTTAAATGATTAAGCCACATGAATATTACAGTAAGCATTACAACTTGTAAATCATCTTGCATCATTGCATATGTACACGTACATTTAAAAAAAGAAGAAGAAGATCAAGATGGTAGCTAGGGAAGCTTTTTACTGGTGGGATCGATGATTGACAACTATAATATTTCCCCTCATGATAATTAACAGGACCGGCCGATTATAATGAATTTTTTAGCTAGTTTGGCCACGGATCCTTATTTTATGGGTCGTATCTTGTTGATCGATCGGTTAGATTGGAAATGACCTACTTATGATCAGTACTACTTCAGCATTTATGAAATTTCAAGCCTATTTCCTTTAAGAGAGACACTGCATGATGGATGCACACTACAAGAAAAACCATCTTTTCTGGCAATTTTAGAATCGCTGCAAATAAAATCACTACAAATGGACCTTATTTGCAGCGATTGTTCAACTCACCGCATGTTTTGAACACCAAATGGAAAAATCCATACTTGAATTCACTGTAATTTTTTTTTGCAGCGATTTATGAGGTATCTTATTTGGAGTCCCATTTTCCCACATCTTTCTCCCCCTCGTTCATGTTTTGGAGTCCTCCCGCACCAATTTTGAGTCTCTTCCTGCCCCTAGAAAATCAGGGCACAATGCCTCCATATTTGGCACTGAGCTAACTTTTGTTATTGTTTTTTGCTGCCAACCGAGGCTGATTTGGAGCAGGAACGTGGCTTAAGGATCCTTGTGGCACTTTCTCTATTAGAATTGCATGCATGGAAACTTTATATATAGGTCATGGAGGTGATTAGGGAAATTGGCACAGACAGCTTGTTTGCATGCATGGTTTAGTGGGACAATATTCTCCCATGCAAAAAAATCATCCTTTGGATTGCGATCGATCCAAGGGAAATTAATTAATACCCAAGAAAATTAGATGCAGCTCAGAATTAATACTGGATCTGGTGCATCATGCCCAATGCAGTACCTTGTGTAATGCTAACTAATGTGAAGAAGGAGAGTATCACCTGATCTTCTTGATCAAGTCCAGCTTTTGCTTGGAGGATAAATAAAATTAGATTTCTTAAATTTAGATGAGGATTGTGTTGATGCTGTAAAATCACACAACAGTCTGGAAGGGGAGAAAGAGTCATTCCCAGCCCATTGAGGTGACTTAGCTCTTTCGATGTTGTTTGGAGCCCACGGTAGTGTTATGATGATGTTGTACATCCATGGCGATGAATGGAAAACATAAGTGCATAGAAATAAAAGAGATGAACACATGGGTTTAAGTAGTTCGGCATAATGCCTACGTCCACGGGCGTTTGGGGAGGAGAAATCCACTATAATATTCTTGTTTACAGTCTCTCATGGTCTCTCATTCCTCACTGTACAATGGTGGCTTTGGATACATTTACTAGAGGAAAATTGGTCGCTGGAGCTCCCTGTTCTCAAGTTGGAGGAGAGGCCGAAGAGGAAGAAGGAGAACTAAAGAAAGAGAGAAAAGCACCATCGGCAGTCGTCTGGACCCTTCTATTTATCTGATTTTCCTTTCCCGTGTGCGCCCCTGCAGTGGTAAGGCCAAGCCTTTGCATGTCTGACCCTCTCTGACCACCCCATTCTCCTTGATCCCCTGGCAGCCCCATGCTCTCCAGACAGCCCTCTACACTCACTGACCCCATGGCCCCTACCCCCTAACACCATGGCCCTATGCCCCCTGACACCCTTCAACTGTTGCAAGTCCCCCCTTGTCCCCCACTCATATCTTTTGTCTCTTCTCCTAATGTGGCCTGGTGGCTGGGGCTTTATTGTTTTTACCCCCTCACAGTACTCCGCGATTCTTAAGGGCAAGAAAGAACCTTGAGAATCTTTAAAGGTAAAAAATGAAACATAGAGTCGTCAACAAGAAAACAAAATAATCTGCTTGTGATTGTGTATGAGCTCGGAGCTCGAATGTGGAGGGAGGCTGGCTCAACTGCGTAAGGTACGAGTGCAAAGCTCGGATGAGGCACGAGGATGGCTCGACGGCGTATGGGGCTAGCGCAGAGCTCGGATGTTTGTTTTTATTTGTAAAGTGTATGTTCGTTTGGTGCTTTTGTTTTGTTGTTAATGTTGGAGTTTGTGTGAAGTACCCACGCAAAGTGGCTAAAGGGCCTGTCAACTCCTTGGGTCCACCTTAGGAGGTCGTCTAGCCCATCGGCTCGTTCTGAAGGTAACCCGCACAAGGCTGTTGTGGAGCTCGGAGACCCATTAACTCTGTAGGCTCGTTCTAGAAGGTAACCCACTGGAAATGGTTATGGCTCAAGCGTGGCACTCAGCGCTAATCTAGGGACCCGTCTTCTTACGAGTGTAGGGACTTGGCCTTGCCCTACAACAAGTCAAGGGATGCATCTTCTTGCAAGTGTAGGGACTTGGCCTTACCTGCAGGGAGTCAAGGGACCCGTCTTCTTCGAGTGTAAGGGCTCAGCTTTGTTGGATGAGGGGTTGGCGAGTTTAGGAACTTGGCTTTACCTTGCGTCTAGGGACTCAACTTTGTTCGACAGAGGGTCAGTGAGTCTAGAAACTTGACCTTACCCGGGACCCGACTTCATGGCGAGTCTAGAGAGGTGCTCGTTCATACTAAGTTGCTCTTGTCGAAGCGCGAGGCCACGCGACCAGTGTTCCATACCACAGGAAGTAGTTTGGTTAGTATAAGTAAATTCACACAAATTATGCGAGAGACAAACTAGTGATTTATTCAGATGAGTTTTCCAAGCAATGCACCCTGTGCCGATGGGGTCTTTCCCGTGCAGGTGAGTTTCCAGCGTAGAGGAGATTTTTCCGAGTAGAGGAGACTTCCCTAAGCTATGCTTTCCTGAACCGTGGAGGTGAATCCTGAGTGGAGTAGAGAGTTTGAGTGATGTTGAGGGTCTGTCCCAAGGAAGGCTTCCGAGCCGTTGACTCCAGAGATGGTGACTCCTCCCCGAGCAGGTGATTCCCGAGTAGAGGAGCACTGTGCAGAGCAGGTCTGTCCCGAGAAAAGTGGGTTGTAGGGATGCCGAACCGGTAGGCTGAGGAGGTGCCAGGCAGATAACTCCTGTGTCACTTCTAAGTGTTGTCCTGGGCTGGTAGGGTGTTGAGCAAGTTGTCCTAGAGTTGCTGGCTCCAATGTAGATGAGTTTCAAGCTACATTTCCCAAGCCGAGGGGCTATGTTGGTGACTTCCCAGCAGAGGAGGGTCGTCCCAAGCGAGTGGGTTGTCGAGTAGGGCTGGTGGGCTGACGAGCAGGTGGCATTCGAGTAGAGTAATTTCTAATGGTGACTCCCGAGCAGTGTGAGGGCTGG
Source organism: Pterocarya stenoptera (assembly GCA_003123785.1). NCBI lineage: Eukaryota > Viridiplantae > Streptophyta > Magnoliopsida > Fagales > Juglandaceae > Pterocarya > Pterocarya stenoptera. The sequence continues at coordinate 72,112 of QEOT01001223.1, forward strand.
TCCTGAGCTGGAGGGCTGTCAAGAAGGTGCTTCCCAGGCGGAGTAAGTTCTAATGGTGACTCCCGAGCAACATGAGGGCTGGTCCCAAGCTGGTGGGCTGCCGAGCAGGTGGCACTCAAGCGGAGTAATTTCTGATGGCGACTCCCGAGTGTAGTTGTTCCCCAGAAAATGAGTTTCGAGCCGAGGGGCTACGATGGTGACTCTCAAGTAGGTGGCTCCCGAGCAAGTGGAGGTGGAGGTTCCCGAGTAGAGGAGTGGAGGAGGTGCCGAGTTGTTGACTCCCAAGTAGCAGGTTCCCGAGTTGGTGGGCTGCCATGCATGAGCTTCCTGAGCCGCTAGGTCCTATCTAGATGACTCCCGAGTGGGAGGGACTATGATGGAGACTCTCGAGTGGGTTAGCTACCAAGCCAAGGGACTACCATGGAGGAGGCGCTATGATGGAGACTCCAAAAATATATGATGATATATGCACCAAACCCAAAAATATCATTTTTTCCAAAAACAATTTACACGAAAATATTTATTGGACACTGTAGGCGGGAATCACAGGCGGGGCTCTACCACCATCCC
>QEOT01001223.1:73481-101408 GCA_003123785.1 Pterocarya stenoptera
GCGGGGCTTGGGTGGGGAGAGCTATTCGGCCGAAGGAGAGAGAGGAGGGAGAGAGGGCTGGGTCGCGCGCGGGAGCAGGGGAAAGAAAAGAAAAAGGAAGAAAAGAAAGAAAAAGAGAAAGAAAAGAGAAGGGAAAAAGAAGAGATCCAGTCCTCACCTCTGGGGTCTCGAAAATGATCCAACGAAAATGATTTTAAAACTACTAACTAAATAAAATACTTCAAATGCGGTGAAATGCTTAATTAAAACAATATTAATTTTAAACTTCAAAAACAAACCAATTTAAATTAAAGATCACTTTAAATGCAAAACAGTAATTAATATCAAGAAGACACATAAAATAAATAATTTTCACAGCTTAAAATATTATAAAATAATATAATAAAACTCCCTTAATTTTAAAACAAGAGACAAATCCTTAAATCAATTAAAATAATCCTTCATTAAAAATACACTAAAATACGGGGTGTTACACCTGGCAACCCCATGCTTCCCTAACAGCCCACTACACTTCCTGACTCCATGGCCCCTACCCCCTGACACCATGGCCCTATGCCCCCCTGATACCCTTCACCTACTGCACATCCCCCCTTGTTCCCCACTCACATCTTTTATCTCTTCTCCTGATGTGGCCCAGTGGCTAGGCCCTGTATAACTGAAGACTCCTCTCCTGAACAAATTAATACACAGGAGACAGACAGCCAATCGACACCTACCAGTAAGGAAATTTTGTTGATAATTAATTATATTTCAATACTTTGGAGACTATATTTAATAATTTTAAAATATTAACTGATGCCTTGTCACGTCGCAGACGTGGCTTAACATGTGGCCTTGCTCTAGAAAGAAATAGAAGGTACGGAAAAATCATGGTCAGCATTCCTGATAACTTCACTAAAGGAGTAGTTGATAGTGCAACATCGCTTTCCTCCTATGTCAGCACACTAGTCCGAGCTTAGCTGCATTTTATGTGCAATCATAGAGAGATATTTCGAATTAGGTGAAGGATCACATTCGGAGTCGTGTACTAGTGAGTTTATATACGAACGTAAATTTTTTTAGAGATGTTTTGAATTCAAATTTTTGACGCAATTCACTTCTTAGGATGAATTCGATGTCAATTTGGCAGTAGCAAGGATGCGCGAATTGTGAATGAGTTGACGACTATATTATTTTGGCATCACAAGGAACGATGTCATGACCACTTCAAGAAATTCGAGACTTTGGAAGAGGTTGTTCAGTGCCATTTTCAAAAAATGAAATTAGACAATTGGAAGAAGTGTTGTGATCTTTTCACAAGTCCAAATTATCAAGTATTCTAGATTTATTCTCTATATGTTATTTACATCTATATTGGTTTCATATATTATATTTAACATTGTTAACTTCTCCTGTAGCACTTAAGTTCTATCAATGTACAGAATAGAACAGCTTTGACAATCCACCATTGTGCCAGCTCAAGGTCATTTCAACGTCTTGGTAATAAAATGGTAATTAATAACTTATTAATTCTCTCTCTTTTTTATCATATTCTTTTATTTAAGTATTAACATTATTTTTTAAAATTACTAATGTGGCTTTGTTAGAAATGTGATGATCCTGAAAGTTTCTCCCTCATTCAAGTCTATGTTGCTACTAACACTGATGAGCATAGTGAGTGGGTTGATCTTGTCACTAAAGATAATTATGTAAGTGGGGTTATTTTCTGTGAATAAATTATGAAACATGTGAATTTGAATTATGTTTGATTACTAATTTCTTTTAATATGTTACTTATTGTGTGCTTTTGTTATAATTGTAGGAAAAAATGATTGAGATCCAATCAGCCTATGAGGAATCATCTCATAGTGACATAGACATATTCACTCAATTGCTCGAAACCAAATCTAGTTTGGTAAGAGGGTTATGACGTTCTTTCAAGCGTATCGGTTCATCATCCACTATCTCGACTTCAGAAGTTAACAATCTTACTAAAGATTTAGATGCAGCAAGTCAAGAAATTGAGCAGATGAAGTCGAGATAGCAGGAGTTGGAGTCTCTCTTTTAGCTATAGTTTGATTTAGAGACACGATGAGAAAATACGGATAGAAGTCCAGGAGCAAATACAGATGGAGATGATCGTCCGAATAGAACATGTTATGTTACTTCAATAGGATTGCGGTGGGCGAGGAAAAAAATAAAGAAATAATCAATATATCATTATCATTATCATTATTAGAAATTTTTATTGTCTATTTTTGCAAGTCTATAAGATATTATTAGTTGTTATATTTATAGTATAATATGAAACAATTTGTATGCTTTTTAATTTTATGAAATTACTATTTCTAATCATAATGCTCGCATGTAAAGAACAAATGTTCGCCATGGCTTCACATTTGAATCAACTTTCGAACAAAATACCAGCGAATTCCATCAAAACATTAGAACGTAAGACACTACGTTTGCACGTTTCAACTCACAAATGATCTAAATATTCGAATGATTAGAATAGATATGTGCGAACGACAAACCAACATCCGAACGTTAAATATTTTACGTTCAAACTCTTCTCCTTTAACCTCTGAATGCTACATTCAAACGTCTTTGAGATAACGTTCAAACGTTGTTACATTCCAACGTAAATATCATTTATGCGAAATAAAAACAACGAATGTCAAATTTTATATGTTTGAATGTTAATTGGTAGGGTTAACGTTCGAACGTCTTTATACATGCAAACGTTACTTTCTATGATAAATTTTAACTGTCACATAAAACATCACATTCAAACATTACATCTCATGGAAGACTTCCAACCATCACGAAAAAAAAATTTTGTGATGGTTGAACAATAAACCGTCATAAAAAACATTTTGTGTCGTCTTTTAGGTGACGGTCTCAAACCGTCACAAAATGTTTTTGTGATGGTTTGCTTATTTTTTGTAACGGTTTCGTCCATCACAAAAGCCAAAATTTGTTGTAGTGTTATCACGTATTCTTTTCTCCTATACCAAAATATTCTGTTTTTCTACCAAGGAATTACAAAGATTAAAGTAAAACGGGCAAAGAAAAACCAAAAAAGTGAGAAACTTATACGATTACTCCAATAAATTTTTATACTTTTTTGTGAATTAATCTAGTTTAGTTAAACCCGCATCATACTACAATCAATAAGGGTCACAGATAAAGATTCTGACGAAATAGAGAAATCCCATTATTTTTAAACTTGAAAATGAAATAAACAAAACTTAAATGATGCGTGCAGTCAATTAAGCATACCCATGATTCATTTTCCTCAAATTAATCCATTCTATTGACATACTAATTGATATATCCTCCTCGAAAATTCTATGTTGAGAAATATGCAAACATTTTAGAAGACATCTAATTGAGTCATTTCATCAAATAGGTTGTGCTCACTTATCCACAATCAATAGGCCGAAAAGCTCATTGGATTGGCTTACTCTCGATTTCATTACAAATCTAGCACACTCTTGCAACCACACTCTTTTAAAATCTCTATAGGAATGAAGACTTTAAATGTATTAGTTCCAAAATGCATACTCCCATGCATGGTGAAGGCTAAACATGAATTTTTCTTTTTATAGGTGTTGAAAACCAAAATAACATTAAAACCATAACCTTGACAAACGTTGCAAAGTCGAATCATTGTGTACCTGCCCAAGATAATGTTTGTAGAGTCCACAAAATAAAATAAAATAAAATGAGTAAAAAACAACACTTATTTGCACTTTTATGGTATGGTGTGCCTTCATGTGAGAAAGAAATGATAGAGACGATGCCAGAAAGGGAGAGAGTGCGCGGAAGAGAAAACAGACAATAGTATTCATTTAATTATCCTGTTTTACGTTGACCATTGTACCGCTTGGCCATTTGTTGTTAACTATCTGGACAAACATTGCAAATAAACTATAGATTAAGTTCACCATTGCACCGCTTGACCCTTTGTAAATATGCTGAATCATTGCACCTCTTGACTCTTTGCAAATAAACAGTTTGCAATTTTTCTGGTTCATTGCACCGCTTGACTCTTTGCAAATAAATGATTTGGTAGTTTATAAGGTGTGCTGATAATTTATGGATTGTTAAGCCGATTTTTGTGGGCTAAATCCCAAGTCAGCTATTTTAAACTTTAGCTTTTATTTAATTAAATAGATTAACAATCATAATTAGATGAAACAAGAAGTCCAATTAGTTTTTAGCAGTTTGGTAGTGATGTGTTGGTTTTGATAATTTGGATTGCAATATACTAAACTCTGATAATTTGAAGATGTAAAATATATATTTTCCCTAAAATTAGCTGTATAATTTAAAATGCCAAATGAAAAATGGGAAATAAGTTGTGGATAAAGGTGAGACGGAGAAAGAGAAAAGATAAAGAGAGTTGAGAGAGAGAGAGAGAGAAAAAGAAGAAAAATCTGAGAGGGTGAGATCTAGAGAAATGAGAGGGAGATTGAGAGAGTGGGGAGGTGTCATGGGGGCGGGCGGGCGAGGGTGGTTCTCGGGTTGGGCATTGGCATGGGGAAGATGGCTCTCATGCATTTATAGGATGGGAAGCCTTCATGGGCAGAACAGGCTTCGGCCTCGGTGGAGATGGACGTTGGCCAGGGTCGGCAGTGGAGGTCAGAGCTCAACCTACGGGCTATCTTCAGGGCATGCAAGGGTCTGAGAGAAACTGTTGGTTACGGGGAGAGGAGGAAGACGACGGGGAGAGGAAAAGAGGGTAAGCAAATAGAGTTTTGTGACGGGTACAAAAACAACGTCGTGGGCTGGGTGTTTTTCCTAAGGGCCGACCACATTGAAATAGCAAAATGAAAAATAGAAAGCAATTTAGCGGGAAAATTGCAATTTCTCAAAGTTTATGAACTTAGAATAAGCTATATATATCCATTATCATCCCTTCCAGGTGCAGCATATACATATCATGCAAGTGTAAAGGAAAAACACTCAACTATTACAATATTGATTATCACTCCGATCCCCAGAAAAATAAATAACATGTAGAAACTGATCAATTCCCCTCTTGCTGTTTTAATTGTGTATATATAAGGAACCCTTACAATACTGATTATCACTCCGATCCCGCTCCAAATTAAGAAATAGTAATGCTACTATGTCTTCCCACTTTTACCGGCATGGGTGGAAAACGCCGGTGGTGGATTTGGGCCCTTGTTTGTAACCGGTGCCGGGGGAGGACTTGGTTTGACTCTGCCAAGTTTTCTTTCGTTCATATCTGCAAACATCCAATATCTAATCAAACAACATGTACTTATAAATGTACAGCACATCGATCTTTACAAGTTTGTAGATCGAGGAAAACCTTAGAGCAAATATCCACTAGGTTTTGCAACCAATTTCTCAATTAAAATGAGCTGTATAAACACTTGAAATAAATAACTAAAACCACAAAAGACCTACTTTTAAAGTGTTTGCACATGAAAAGAATTAGACAAAGGGTTATTCAAACCTGCAGAGATCTGATACGGATGCGTGGCCAATATTGCTGCTGCAATTAATATGAAAAATGTTATAAAATGGAAGAAGGAATTCAGACCCATCGATCTCTGCTCGGAATAGAAACTCTTGACAACATGCCGTGCGAGCTCGTCTTGATTGCCTATATATATATCCTCAGTTAATATAACTTAATGGATAGTGCTATATGTGCTGCAAAAGTCATCACTTTCGACGACTTTGAAAAAACGTTCTGATAGTGCTGTGCTGCAAAAGTCATCACTTTCGACGACTTTGAAAAAACGTTCTGATAGTGCTGTGCTGCAAAAGTCATCACTTTCGTCGACTTTGAAAAAACTTTCCTATGGATACTTGCCATGACATACGGCGTTTGGATAGTGAGATTAGATGAGAGAATGTTTGTCTGAAACCGCGCCTAAGATGGACAATTTTGAAAGTTAGTTTTGCATGAGAACACATGCCAAGAATCATGTTTATATAGTTAATTACATTAATGTCCATGCAACATTTTTAAGTAATATGCAAGATTCATCAATTGTATCATCTTTTCTTGAATTAAAAAAAATATAAGCTAGGTTAATAAATTGTATATATAGGATTCCAATGCAATTGTCTGTATATTCAAGCATGGGACTCATTACCTTGATTTATACTCATGTGAAATTCATAGGCCCAACTCATCTCATAAAACTAGTTCTATAAGAGAAGATTCTCAATTCCTTATAAACATGCCTAAGATTTTGTCTACTAAGTAATGCGAGATTATTCTTCAACACCCTCTCTCACGTACAGTCTAGTATCTTTCCTGGACCTTGTCACCGGGTAAGTAGTGTGGACCCCAATTCGTCCTGTAGCAGGTTTGATACCATGAATAAATTCATAGGCCTAACTCATCTCATAAAACCGATTCTACAAGAAAAGATTATTCATTCCCTATAAACATGTCCAAGACTTTGTTTACAAATAATGTGAAATTATTCCTCTACAAATAGGTGGAAAATTCAAAATTAAATGGCTGCGTCTGGAATAAGAAAGTGAATGAGAAAACTAGAAAGGGAAAGAGACTGCAGGCTCCTAAGTTCTATGCATCAAATATGAACACGATCAGTCAATTAATGACACCGCGTCAAAGAAGAAATCACCTCTCAATGGAATAATTAATTATTCCAAGCTCAAAAGCGACCTTATTGTCAAAATTCTTGCAGTGTCTTTTACTTATGTTAAGCATTAATATTTGACTTCATCACCTTCCTTCCACTTCTTTGAATATATATATATATAAATATCTATATTTATATAGATATTTATATATATTTTTATATATATGATGCTAGATATAATCCTAAAGTGTATAAATTCTGCATTCTCTTTGAAAAAAAAAAAACTCACATTTAAAAAATTGATTTTTCTTGTGAGTTTCAAATTTGCTGACATTTATCAAATGGAGTGCATAGGATTTATATACTCTATAACTGTACAAATTATTTTTCATGCATATATATATACCTAATCAATAATACTACAAATTATATTTTGTAATACTAGTTTTGAGTTAGAATTGACCGAGTCTAGCCCATTACTAATAATAAGTGAAGAAATAAAATCAAAAAATAAGGCAAGTTAACTCAGACTTCCAGAATGAAATGACTTCATATGACAACTAGGACTCAATCACTCCAATGAAGGAAAATGACTTCTATATAAGGAGGAGACCTCTACAAACAGATAGAAACTTCCTATGTACAGGCTCCACTAAGCACAATGACTCCAATGAATCTTCCAAGAAAGGCATCGTCTTCAGCCTCCTGAAATCCTAAATTCGTCCGTTGTATTGGGAGATACAAGGCTATAAGAGATTGTAAGATCATCCATTATAGCGGATTTGCCCACAAACAACCCCTGGACGTAGGCATTACGTCAAATCACGTAAATCTTTGGTCTCTCTTTATTTCTTTTTATTTGCTTATTTACTATTTACTTTCATAGATGAATGCGAAGAGCATCGTATCAAAGCCCAAATCACCATTGTAGGCTAGGGATAATTCTTTCCTCCATTTTGACTTATTGTGCAATTTTTGACATTAACAAATAACAACTAGCATGTCAGAAGTAAGTAGCGATGGATGAAAAAAATCCACATAAAAAAGATACGTGGTGTAAGGGTACTGAATGGGAAAACTCTCTATATTATATGAAACCATGATCATGAGCTATAAAGTAAAAAATAAAAGAATAAAGAATATATAGCGGCCTATATTTTTCAATAATTTTTGTACCTTTAATAGTTTGAGATACAACCATAATCTAATGAATCTAAATCTATTTGAAAATCTTAATTAGAGACACAAACAAGAGAAATGATTTCCTTCTTTCTTTCTTTCTTTTTTTTTTTTTTTTTTTTTTTTTAAAGGTAAACATTTCCATTAATCATAAATTAACAAAGGTCAAGAATACCAGTGGGAACATTCCCTACATCAACAGAAGAAATGGAATTTAACAAAGAATCCCTAGCAAGCACATGCGTAGCTTTGTTGCATTCTCTTTTAACATGTCAAACTGACCAATCCTCAAAAAAAACTCAACTAGTTCTTGACATCTTCAATTATCATACTTGTAGCTAACCAATTTTCACTCCTCCTACTAATAGCTATTATGACTTCTTTTGAATCCCCTTTTAGTATGATCCTTTTAATCTCCATCTGCAAGCCAAAACATGAAGCTTCCATTGCCCTAAGTGCCTCAGCTAGTAATGGATCAGGGAAAAGAGGCCTGAGAATCCTTGATGTTGCCAAAGTCCTCCCATTCCAATCTCTGAGAATTAAGCCTATGCCAATCATGCATTGTACCATGTCAACTGTTGTATCCCAATTGAGTTTATAGACATTCACAGGGGGGATTCCATGTAGTAAACTTTGCTGATCTGATGCAATTGTCGAAGAGACCCTCAATTCTTGCAGAGTATCCTTAGCAAATTTAGCTACTGAATTGGGGCACCTGAACTCTTGCTGGAATAAAAATTGGTTCCTTCTCATCCAAAAAGTAACCACTGCAGATTCCTTCATGAGCTCCTTGCCACCTACTGCATCCAATTCCTCCATGAGGTCCCTAATAGCAGTTTGAAAGAAGAACATTTCTACAGTTGTCTTGAGCACTGGTGTCACACATCTTGAGAGGCAAGACAATTCCATATAGCATGAATCATAGATTCTTCTTCCTTCTAGCAAATAGGGCATAGGGGCTTATCTACTACCTTCTTCTTGTAAAGATTCTGGTAAGTTGGCAAACCGTCATGACAGGCTCTCCAAAGAACATCCTATTTGTAGGTGGAATTTGTAATTGCCACATTCTTGACCAAAACCTTCCTGGATTTGTGCAACTTGAAGCATGACCTCTCTCAGCATCCCTAATCTCCTTATGCAAGTGATAGGCACTTCTCACAGAGAATGACCCTTGAGCTAATCCTATCCAAATTAACGTATCTGCACTATAATTGTAACTAATGGGAATCTGCTTGATCAACCTTGCCTCTTCGAGTGAGAATATTTCCTCCACCATACTAGTCTTCCACTGTCTTGTGGTTGGATCAATTAAGATACTAACAATAGCCTCAGGACCCAAACTTCTCATTAGACTCTGAACTTTATAAGAAGATACCATTGGAATCCACTTATCCTTCTAGATTTCAATACATTCACCATTCCCTACCTGCCATATCGTGCCATTATTCAATAGCTCTCTTGTATTCAAAATACTTCTCCAAATAAAAGAAGGTTTACTTCTCAATTTGGCCTGAAAGAAATCGCCATGAGGGAAGTATTTTGCTTTCAGTACCTGAGATGCTAGCGCTTGAGGGTGATGCAACAACTTCCATCCTTGTTTAGGCAACATTGCAAGATTAAATCTATGTAAATCCCTAAAGCCTAACCCCTACATCTTTAGACTTTCCCATGGAATTCCAAGAGATCCAATGGATCTTCCTTTCATTCTCAATCTGGCCCCACCAGAAATTCATCATTACTTTGTTTATTTCTTTCAAAAGGGACCAAGGGAGATTGAAAACTGTCATACTATAGGTTGGCATTGCCTGTATCACTGCTTTAAGAAATATTTATTTTCCTTCTTGAGACAAAAACTTAACTCTATTGTTGTTCAGTCTTTGTCTAACTCTATCCAAAATGATCTTGAAAGACTGAAATATTGACCTTCCAATTAAGGCAGGAAGGCCAAGATATTTCTCATAAGGTTGACTTGACCTCACCCTGCAATACTCAAAATAATATCCTAATTCTCCTTTGAAGTGTTTCTACTAAACTGTATGGAGGTTTTCTCTTTATTCAAACATTGACATGATGCACTTTCATATGTATTCAACAAGAAAATCATTCTACTCCATTTTAGGGATTTTGCTTTACAAAAAAGCAGATGATTGATATAAATTCTGCCTCTTGCAGTACGAACACCCGAGATTGCTTTGGTCCTTTCAGCCTGATTCAGAATTGAGCTCAAAACTTCTGCACAGAGGATGAAGAGGTAGGGAGATAATGGATCTCCCTGCCTAATCCCTCTAGTAGGCTTAAAGGGTTCCTGAGGTATTCCATTAAGTAAGATGGAATAGGACACTGATTCCACACACTTCATCACAAGCCTGATCCATTCCTCAGCAAACCCCAATTTTCTCATCACCTCTCTTAGAAAAATCCCTTCAATTCTATCATACGCCTTGCTCATATCTAACTTCAATGGCATGTAACCCTCTCTTCCTTTCATTCTGCTACTCATGGAGTGTAAGGCCTCAAATGCCATTATGATATTATCTGATATTAATCTGCCTGGAACAAATGCAGATTGTGTAGGGGAATAATGTCTTGTGGGATAAGTTTCAATATGTTTGCAATTGCTTTGGACACAATCTTATACAAGTCATTGCATAGGCTTATAGGTCAAAAGTCAAACACTTTTGAGGGACAATTGATCTCAGGAATGAGTGCAATATGAGTAGCATTTATATCATCAATCAGGCCATCAGAATTGAGAATAAAAAGGACAGCTTCACATACCTCTTGACCAACTAAGCTCCAATGGTTTTGATAGAAAGCTGGAGGGAAACCATCTGGCCATAGAGAACTCAAAGAGTTCATGCTAAAGATAGCTTCTTCAACTTCTTGCCTTGTGAACTTTCTAAGAAGCTTGGAGTTCATGTCATTAGTAACCTTTCTATCTAGATGCTGTAAGCAAACTGGCATGTTATCAGGACAGGAAGTAGTGAATAGCTCCTTGAAAAAAGCCTGGCATTTTGCATTGATATCCATTTGTCACTACCACAGCACCAATCTCATTTGCTACCTTCCTTATGAAATTCCTCTTTCTTCTTTTAGTTGCACACTGGTAGAAATATTTAGTATTCCTATCCCCCTCCCTCAACCATCTCTACTTAGCCCATTGCCTCCATTTTGTGTCATCCTCCTCTAAAAGTTTATCTAACTCTTGCATTGTGGCCCTAATTGCTTTTATCAAGTCTCCATTGTTAGCATTTTGCAAATTAGACAGCTGATTCATCTTAGCTTGGATCACCATTTTAGAGTCACCAACTGCTGCTTTACTCCAAACTCTGAGCTTATCTTGGCATCTAATCAAGCCTGTTGTTGTCAGTTCTAATTTGTTCCTGGCCATCTATGGTCTTTTCTAGGCCTCTTCCACTACCTTCGTGAAACACTCCTCCCTACTTTCCCAACAAGCCTCATATCTAAAAGGCCTCTCCCTTTTTACAAAAAATTGGCCCCCAAAGGAAATGGAAATGACTAAAGGTTTGTGATTAAATTTGTGGGCAGCTTCTGATCTCACTAGGGTCTTCGAAAACATCTCAATCCATTTTGCATTAGAACAAGCCCTGTCCAACCTTTCCTTTGTGAAATGAGACCCTTGTCGATTATTGCACCAAGTGTACTTGTCTCCTTTGTAGCCTAGGTCACTCAAACCACTGTTAATTAAAGCTTGTCTGAAAGCTTCCATTTGAGAGTGAGGTCTAACCCCACCTCCAAACTTCTCTCCACTGTGCAAGATTTCATTGAAATCCCCTACACAAAACCATGGTAAGTTCTCCTTAAGTTTGACTACTTGTAATAACTCCCAGCTATTTTTCCTCTGTGAGGCCATCGGATGGTGCCATAGAAAACTGTCAAGATCCGCTCCTCCATTCCTCCCCCTTGATTCATTTTGACAGAAATGTGAAATTGTGGCGCCCCCAACTTCCATATAAGGACACACACGGAAATCAAGACACCCGGGATGATGACAACACGGTCACGCACCCCATCGACATGTGCTGAGTGTATGCAATGCAACACGTGTACAATAAACAATACGCAGCGGAAAGGTTAAGTCAAATAACTAAGTACCAGAGTTTAATACAATACCAGAGTACTAAAAATCCACATGTCAACATAATGCGATTTTTGTTTACAAAACAACATCAAATCAAATTAAATACAATAAGCAAAAGCGGCAATAATATTCAATACAAAATATAGCCAATGTCCCTACTCTTCAGGCGGAGCTGCATCCTCGGGCTCAGCCTCCTCAAAACCTGCATCAAAATCTACAGTACCAAAAAGACGGTACCGCAGGTAAGTAAAACCCAAAATGCTCCAAAACAATAAATATATTAAAACAACTAACGCTATGCATGCACATGATGACCTAAGCGTAAAAACCGGAGAAAAACTCCATTTCTCGAAAATCACAATTTTCCACACAAGCCAAAAATTACCATTTGGCATAAAATAACAATTCAGGAATAATTACATTAATTCTAATTTTAACCATATGCACCATGGCCTCCCCTAGGGACCATCCACATACTCTGGCTTCCCATCTTCACCCCACGGGTAACGGCCGTGCAAGTGATACATGAGTGATGCCCAGTTCCGCTCCCACCGCGTACATAGCCAGGCATCCTCTAACCCTCGCCAGCCCGAGGAGTCACGGAGTCGGATCGAGAGCGCTACCATCCCGACCAAGTCCCGGGCAAAAGCCCCAGGGGACGACACTCAGTATATTCCGCTCCCGAGTGTCCAAAGGAGCTCCACCGAGATAATATCCCATCTCGGCTTGGGGGTGATACACACGCACCCATAAAACCTTAAACACAGGTTCCTCAAAACACACACACACCCACGCATGCGTGCACAATGCCATGAAAGCAACAGATACCAACAACCAACAGTTATCAGTACCAACAGATAACCAAACACAGTTTATAAAATAAGTTAGTGCAAAAAATATATTAAAGTCTTAAAAGTCTTTTGGAGAAATACTTACAACGCTTGAAAATAATTTGGGAGGATCACGGAGGAACTGGAAGCACCAAAACAGCAACTCCACAGTGTAAAAACACTGTGGCCGAATACACTGTAAACCCAAATCTATACGGGATCAAACGAAGACTTGAAATTGATGGGGCAGGGCCTATGGGAGGTGGTGAAGCTAATGGAAGCAACGGTTGGCCGTGGGTGGAGGCCGAAACGGTGGTGGAAGTCCAAAACGGTAAAATCGGAGATGAGCTCGTGGAGGTGGCTCTGACGACGGATAGGAGCTGGAATTGGGTCGGTTAGGATGGCAAGGTGCCGGTGATGAAGTGGTGAAGAAATGGTGGCCAATGGTGGCCGGACGGCGGCGGAAAGGCGAAGAGAAGCCAGCGGCTTCGCACGGCTCTCGGAGGCAAACGACGGCAACTGGGGAGGAGGATGCTGCCGGGAGTGTCGACCACGGCAGCCGGCAACTACGACGGTAAGGAAGAAGCCGAGCTGCACATGAGATAGGAGAGAGAGAGGGTGCGAGCTGGGTGGTCCGAACAGGAAAGGAGAAGAAAAAAGAAGAAAAAGAAAAGAAAAGGAAGATAAAAAGAAAAGAGAGAAAAGAAAATATGGGGAAAAGAAATGAGGTCCAATTCTCACAACTTTCGAGTCACAACTGATCCTCAAAAAATTATTTTTAAAACAGTAAATTAAATAAATCAGTTTAAACTTAAAACTAATTAAAATAAAATATTAAACTCCCACAATAACATTCTTTAAAATAAAAAGTAATTAAATTCCATAACACTAATTAAAATAAATCAAACGCAATGAAATACTTTAAATGAAACAATAAAAATTTTAAAACCCATAAACAAGTCAATTTAAATTAAAGATCAATTTAAATCCAAAATAATAATTAACAAGGAAACCTAATAAAATAATTTTCACAATTTAAAATATTATAAAATAATATTCTAAAACTCCCAAAATTCTAAAACTAGAGAATCAATCATTAAATTAATTAAAATAATCATTCCTTAAAATACACTAAAATACGGGGTGCTACAATCTCCCCCCTTTAAAATAAATTTCATCCTCGAAATTGTAGGGTCAAACATCAATGCTAAAGACAGGCATGAGATGCGACTAACAGTAAGCTTAAGAGACATACCGACATTCATCCAACAAATACAGGTATTGTTCCCTCAAGTCCGCTTCTCTTTCCCAAGAGAAATCTTAAGCCAACGGATCATCCCAAGTTACCTTCACCAAAGGTATCGACTTAGATCTCAACCTTTGCTCCTTCCAATCCACAGTCTGCGTCGGGGCAACCTCATAAGTAAGGTCAGGCTGAAGTTGAATGCATTTTGGATCGACAAAACGCGACTCTTGCCGACCAAAACTTTTCTTCAACGAGGACACATGGAACACATTATGAACTTCTCCAAAATACTCTGGCAAGGCAATCTGTAAGCAACAACCCCAACCTTCTCCAAAATCTGAAAAGGTCCAACATACCTTGGGCTAAGCTTTCCTCTCTTACCAAAGCACTTAACGCCTTTCATAGGAGAGACCTTGAGATAAACCCAATCACCTTCCTCAAAAAACAAGTCTCTTCTCCTTGAATCAGCATAGCTTTTCTGTCGACTCTGCACTGCTGCCATTTTAGCTCTTATAATTCAGACCTGCTCTTGCATTTCTTGGATTAGTTCAGGCCCAATTAATTTCCTCTTGCCGACTTCATCCCAACACAAAGGCGATCTACACAACCTCTCGTACCTTCATACGTGGCCATCTGAATGGAGGCATGGAAGCTATTATTATAAGAAAACTCTATAAGCGGCAGATGATTTTTCCAGCTTCCCTGAAATTCCATGATGCACGCTTTCAGCATATCCTCCAAAGTCTGAATAGTACGCTCAGATTGATCATCAGTCTGAGGGTGATAAGCAGTACTAAACCTTAACTTAGTGCCTGAAGCTGCCTGTAAACTCTTCCAAAAATGGGACGTGAACCGCGGGTCCCTGTCCAACACAATACTCTTGGGTACTCCATGCAAACGCACTATCTCCTTAACATACAACCGAGTCAGCTTTTCCAAAGAGTCGGTATTATGCAAGAAATAGACACTCTTGGTCAAATGATCAACAATCACCCAACTAAGTTCTTTCCACTTAGAGTCCTCAAAAAATCCATAGAAATGTCGTCCCACTTCTACTCAGGAATAGGGAGAGGTTGAAGTTTACCAACGGGTCTCTGATGCTCAGCCTTAACTTGCCAGTACGTGCCACATTTCTCAATAAATATGGCAATATTCAACCTACTCGCACTAGACTCCCAATGGCACATCATGACTATTACTCCAAGAGCGGCCATGTAATCCAAAATTTATATATCCACAAAACTTTAATACAACACCCAAGGAATCCCCATAGTTAATAACTCCATTTGATAATCTGAACTAACCTCTATTGACTCATACGGTAAAACTTCCAAACCTTCGTTGTATAATACGCTTAGGTAACATAAGGGTCACTTCCAAAATTAATCATCAATAACGAAATTGTATAGACAAATAATCAATATCTAATTACAGGCATTTTTCCAAAACCATGAGTTATCACTCATCCTCATTTAACTCCTGATGCCTTAATTAAAATTAATATTCCGCAAAAATACAACCAGGATCATTGACAGAAAACCAATATCAACCAACCTCAACATCCCAAATTGGAAACAAGTAGCATCACCCCAAAATACACTTGCTAATTTTAAGATAAGGAACTTACCTTAAAAGTCTCAAATCCAACCCGGTCAACCAATAAGAACACTTATCAACTTCTACCCGACAACCTAAACCCAGAAGCTTACCACCTAAATTCTTAATATTATCTAATCTAACGACGGCTAAACTCACTACGAACCCTCATTGACTTCACCAAAACATTAACGAAATCTTCTTAGTAACTCACCCACTCACTTCTACTCCTATCAAGCTGGTAATAGCAAGACTATCTCCTTCAATAGCACAACACTATTAAACCTCAAGGCAAGCCATACTACTCAAATCTTCAATCCACAAAAAACTATTGCACAACACTCACGGATCCTAATGCTTTAATATCTCACAACTATTACGCATCGATCTCGTGCATCCTTAGCCAAAATCAATATTCCTCCAACGTGCAAGTGATCCACCACTACTACTTCCATCATCTGGACCTCAATCCTCGAAATCAACAAGAATCATTTCTTAAATCTACTCCATCTTTTATCCTTAAAATAGATATGGATCAAATCTTAAACCTACTATTGTAACCTCAAGTAAAAAATAATCATTTCCCTGAATTCGATCCGAATCTTCAATCCTCAGAAAATACACGAGCTAAATCATTACCTTCCAAGCCAAAAGAAATGAGACTAGAACTTGTACTCTCCTGAAGAAACATTTCCATAACCGTAACTCAACTCTGATCAACCTCATTATAATGATAACAGACTAATCAGTCTCCAAAATAAATCAAGCTAGCACACCAAGCTCGGGGAATTAAAAACTTAAATCTTATTACAAATCAATCCTTCAAATCTGTAATTCTAAAACCTTACACAAGATAAGAATCATTTCCTGAAATCTTCAAGATCGATGACCTTAAATCTAAAGCACTCACCTTATAAATCTTGCAAAATTCTAAAACTCCAAATGATACCAAATTGCTTATTCAAGTCGGCAAAATCTAAAACTTCTAATTTAATTAATCCATCAAATGCTTGTTGAACCTACCACCTTAAATCTCATAAACTTATTTCCTAAAAACTATAGGACCACAAATCTTAGCTAAACCTTCTCATAAAATCTATTCTTGAAGTTCGTTGAACTTACAACCTCCTACTCCATAGACTCAACACATAATTCTACGGATCTTAAGACCTCAAGTTACCTAGGTGAACTAAAGCTATTCCTACCTTAGCTACGACTTGAGTTCTACTCCATAAAGTCCACCAAGACCATGTCGTTCCCTTCGAGTCTTGATATTAAAACAAACCAATCATTAAGAGTTCAGGCCTACTACACTAAATGTTCAAGCCTAACAATGACATTTACGGTCGTACCATCTTCCTGTCATAGCGTAGCCCTTAACCCACTTTTCAACTCAAACAGATTAAAATCTAATTATGGTAAAATAAATTAAAATACAACAAAATGCCATGAAATAAAATAGAATAAAACTAACCAAGTATAATAACATACAATAAATTAAAACAATTAAAGTAACATACCTCAAACAACATAAAATCAAAATAAAACAAAATCTCACAAATAACATAAAATTCCATAAATAAGATAACATACGATAAAATGAATAAAACAATGGAGAAGTACACAACAAATTATTAAAACAAATACAATAACCGACCATAAAATAAAACAACTGAAATAAACTAACAGAATAAAATAAATAAGCAAACAAAGTAGTATACTTTAAAATACTTTAAAACACTAATTAAAATAATTCAAACATAGTGAAATACTTTAAATAAAACAATAAAAATTTTAAAACCCATAAACAAGTTAATTTAAATTAAAGATCAATTTAAATCCAAAACAATAATTAACAATGAAGCCTAATAAAATAATTTTCACAATTTAAAATATTCTAAAATAATATTCTAAAACTCCCAAAATTCTAAAACTAGAGAATCAATCATTAAATTAATTAAAATAATCCTTCCTTAAAATACACTAAAATATGGGGTGTTACAGAAATTGAGAGTAAGATGCCAAAACCACATTAACCGCATCAGTCCACATGAAAGCCAGCCCACCATTAGCACCCCTACTGTCCACCACAAAACAATGTTGCATACCTAGCTTATGTTTCACTTTCTCCACCTTATACCTGTTGCATTTAGTCTCAATTAAGAAAATAAGACTTGAGAACTTAGAATTCACCAAAAAATGAAGTTCATGAACTATCTGAGGGTTCTCATGCTGTCGGCAGTTTCAACTTATACAATTCATGGCTATTGGTAGTGCTGCCTAGCAGCCACCACCAACTATTCTTTCTTGACACCCCCCATTGAAGGCACATTAAGTTTCTTCTTTTTATGAAGTTCAGGAAAACCTGATACATCTTGAGCAATCTCAACCTCCCCCTTCAAAGGAGTTAAGACCTGACCCTTCTTTCTTTCATCACAGTCACTATCAACCCGTTGCAAGTCATGTTCCCTTACCCTTCTCTTCCATTTTGAATTCTTCTTAGCCAGAGATAACTGCTAGATTTTATGGGACATAAACTGGTTAAAAAAATTGACCTAAGAGGTTATCGAGAACCCAAGTGCCACTCTATGAGAATATTCTTTATGACTTGTAGATAATATAACCACATCAGTAGAATCACCCGAGAGCCCACTACCCTTATTAGCAACATTCAATCTTGTAACAAATTCTCCCAAATTTGAGGACCCTTCCTAGCAAATAGCAGAAAATGAAATCTCTACAGTCTTTTCCTCAAGGCCTTCTTTATATGGCAAGTTAACTTGCCTCTATAAAGGAACCTCTTTGGAAACCGAGCATTTTGGCTTTACAAAAGGAGATTCTTGAGAATCAGGAAACTAAATAACATTGCCAAAAAGACCTTCCCCCTCTGCCTGTTCCTGTTGCAGTGGCTCAAAATTCTGGCCACCACCCTTTTACGTCTTGGTGGTAATGCTGCCTACCTTTGGTGGATTGACTCGAAGCTAAGGGCCATATTCATTCTTCTTCCCTGAGGACCTTTCGAGTAGCCTCCATCTTTGTGTTTAATGACTCCACATTGAAAGCAAAAAGAGTGGAGTCTTTCGTACTTTATTGGCAACTAGATCTGCTTATTATCAATCTTCAACATCCTACCTCGAGTAAGAGGCCTTGTGATATCCACCATCACTTTCATAGGTAAGAAAGGTCCCCATGCATTGCCAGTGCCATCAGTGTCCATCTCTAGCACTTTTCCAACTCCAAAACCAATCTACATTTCTTTGACACGGGACATACTCACCAATAGCATATTGTGAACTTGGATCTAGAAAACCTCAGAAGAGAAGGCAATCTCTCTTGGTGCTATTGTCCCATCAAAATCCTCCATGCAAACTAAAAATCTGTCAAACGTCCAAGGTCTTCCCAGAAAGACCTTCAACTTATCCTATTCATGTTGAAATTCAACCAAGAACTTGTTATTACCCATCTCCTTGAATTGAATCAATCCCACAGTGTTCCAAACCTTAGACATAATGCATAGTTTCCCTTTGCCTACTCCTCTGTCAACGGCAGTTTTTGGAACATCCACTTCTTGTCGCTCTTGATCAGTTAACAAGAAGCCTTGCCACAACCTTTCCAATTCTGTCTCCATTGATCCTGTTAGAAATACTAGATTAGAATACGTAACGGAAGCGATATTACCTCGTTGGTCAATCGTAGATCTAGTGCGGTTATTCCATGGATTCTTTGTCGTCATTGTTCGTTCGGAATCTCCCGTATCGATAGTAAAGTGTGCTACGTGGTAATCTACTAGAGCAACACTCACATATTCCACAACCTAGAGGTCAAGACTAGAGATAACTAATTGAGAGAGAGAGCTTGTTGATCCAAGTATTTCATCCAAAGAGGGGAGGGGCTATGTAAATAGCCCCTCTAGTGTAACCCTCTGTCTGGCTCTTAATGGCCAGCCATCAAGCTTCATTTAAGCCACTTCATAACCCCCAAGAGAAGGTAAAGGAGTGCCCACTATGGATGCCCGTTTCTTACATCTTCCACTCACACATAGTGGGCAAGATAGGTTTGCATTTTTCAATATATTCTCAATCTTGTTCATACTGGCAAATAGGCTGTGCGACCATCGAGCATAGCTGTAAAAGAAAAATGGGAGCACTATACCAAATCTCTCCGAAAGAAGACCAGCTTAGCAACATTCTTAAAAGTGTTTCATTATGCCCCGACTCATTTGGTTACATTAGACTAAGCATCCCTAATCCCTATCGAGTCCAAATGACTCAGAGCAATGCTCATCTCCATAAAACATGATATACTCACAGCTATATTGCAACTCCCGTAATGAGTACACACTATTATCGATGTATTACCAAATAGTCTTTCCTTCACGCTCATGTCATTTAGTTTCAATCTAGTTGCTTTTCCAGCAATACCTCTTTAGACCGCATCATTCATGGTAATAGATAACATGCCAAAGTAGCAGACGCTAAAATATCAACCTCGTGACATAGTCAAAGTCTCCTAAAGGCATAAATATATTAAGGTCACCAATTATGACCTACAGGACTCACATGGTGAGTGAATGGTGAGGAAGCAGGGAACCATTCACTCACCTCTACTGTTGGTCGCAAAAGCACATTTAGTATGAAATATATGTTACGGTGGAGTTCTCTTTCCAAAGAAAGAGCATATATCTAATCTCAATTCACCGCACAGATCTTAGTCTAGTCGCTATCTCAGTGCCTAACTCAAGTCCCTCGATTTGCTCGCTATCCGAAGCGCCAAAAAGATTCTCGCATCTGGTTAAACTACAGGCTACATGGATTGTAGGTAACTATGCACAGTCCTTTTAAATATGATGGACCTCATCTTAACTCCCACTAAAGCAACATATATTTTGTGTCACAACTTATCCCTCTCTGAACAAATACCGAGTAACACATTGTCTCATCTTTTCCCGCTACCCCTTTGTAGCGCCAAAGGCGATCTCTCGTGTGAGTGAGCTGATCTAAGCTTGCCGATATACCTTTTTATCATAACTCCTAAATTTATGGTGAATGTGTGTGCTTACCAAAAAAATGTTTCCAATCACGCCACATGATCATAGAACACATCAGTATCATGTGCACGACGAACAATACCATGTGGTAGAGAGAAATCACATGGTCAACTACAAATTATTAAATCACAATTCTAAAGTGGTGTTTAATGACCATTTCTCTTATGCCAAGAAACTCTGCTTTTATATATAAAAGTCATTTGCACAACCATGAAGTCAGCGACGACTTATCGCGAATCTCATTTAAGGTCAAATTCACAATATAAACCTTAGATTCTAGTCAGCAAGTCCTACTACGACTTTTAAGAATCTACAAGGTGACCACAAATGTCATTCAGCAAACTTAATTTGTGATTTCAAGGTTTTATATAAATCTTTTGTACTCAACAAAAGCATGTGAGATAACCATAATTTATTTTTCATTAAGGGTAAAGCGATCAGGGCCTTTGCCCTCAAAGAAAATCATAATAGTCTAGTCATTACTTTTAACAACAATCGCATCACAAACTCACTTAATCAAGTAAGCCATATTTATCTTCCAACAAAATCTTAACCTCTAACTCACATGAGCAAACCATAATGGAAACACCAAATCGTATTGGCAAAACTAGATTCTTTGGTATTGCCTATCTCATTAATTGTCTATGAATTTTGAACAAAAGCTTCTAGAAACTATTTTTCTTATACACAGTCTCACAAGACGTGAAGTCATAGCTACTTTTCATAAACCCATGTTCATTACGTCGTAGTATGGAAAACCTCTTATTAGGAGACAATTAATTATCTAAAACAACCTGTTCACAATATCTCTTAGGATGATACTTTTCTAAGATTGTTAACGGCATTCAAAGAACCTCATTTTATTCAATAGGTCATTACTAAAAAATGACTAGCTACATTGAATATTTTTGAATAGATGGTTTGTTTAGGCCACATATAAACAGCACCAGCATCATTCATTCACTTTTTGTACCAAAATAGTACTAGCAACAATTATACGCTGAAAGTACTTCATGCCTAAACATCATGAAAGCTAACCATCTAATTCTCCTATGAGAATCAACTATTTAACTCCCTCAAGAAAAATTTCAATAAATATGTGATCAATGGTTATTTACATGGAACTCAATTAGTGCCAAGAGATGGATCTATACCTCTATCAATTCCACTTTTCTGTGACAACCAGGTCAACAGCCCAAGTTGGATCATATAAATGATGTGAATCTAAGATTCTATGTTGAGATTCCTACTATGTGAATTCAATACCTTTAGCGGAGCCATTACAAATATTTTCTTCTAGTCCCTAAACGACGAGAGAATACTGATATAAAGCTACCACGCTATTTATGAGGATCCTTATATTCTATAACTTTTGGGAGTCACTATCATTAGTGGTACACCATCACTCAAGGTATACTCACAGTAGTTGTTGAATTACTCCCACTAGTTTCGGTGATCTTTAAACAAAATTTTTTGAAAATATTAAAGTTAAGGTAATGTGGAATAAAAAGTGATGAAGATGTTCTTTCCAAAAAATAAGTGTTTACAAAAATTCACAATTCTCCACCGTCGCTGAAAATACAAGTAATTTTCTTGACTCAACCAAAAATATGATCAAACTTAGATCCTCTAGATTTTTAATAGAATTCACTTTTACACAAAATAGTCACTCAGCCTTTCTGAAAGGCAGATGAACTCAATCTAAGGACAACTAATCAGAATTAAGGCCGCAACCCCATATTACATCAACCCAGGTGTGATGTAACAACTACTTTGCGCCATAATTCATTTATAACGTCATTCTTAGCAAGTCAATAAACTGCGAGATAATTGTTCTTATCATATAACTCATACAATTATAATTTTGAAAATATTTTAACTGAAAAAATATATATTTTTTCCTAAAAAAGAATTTTGGATCGCATTTATATAATGAAACAATATTTTTATTATCTCATGTCCTTAGTGTGCATGTATAGGAACTTTCACATAGAAAATGTTCATATTGCATTTTCTCTTTGACTCTTTTAAATAAAGGAGAGAGATTTTATTAGAGAGAAAAACTTCAATTTCTTAAGCTTTACACCCATCATTTTATGCATCAACGGCACATTTTAGCATATCATCTCTCCACTCGAGAAATAATATCACTGAATTAATGAGTGTCCATCAAACTTTTAAACCTCTAGGAATTCTCACTAACACCACTATTTTCAATGACTTTTAAATCAAATTAGGTATAGACTTCACTAATCTCGCATTAAAAGCACTGATAAAAAACATCGTTTTGTGCAACAAATGCAGTATGTGGCGTTTTAGCTACTAACTAGCGATATATCCTTATTTCTTGCATACTCAATATTTCATATTCTCCAATCCATAATAGGAGGGAAAAGAAAAAACTTTGCGAGAAATTATCTTAGCCTAAAACCTATCTTACATCAGTGCAACCATAAACAAAATTTTTAGCTTAGGCTTAGATAAGTCGTACCTAATTATTTAGACTTTTTGCCACAATTACCATGCAAGCCTTCAAGGTGCTTGGTATTACTCTCAAGGGGTGCTCCAAAGTTTATATATCAGCAAGAATCTATTTGTTCTCGCTAGAGAGAAATAAAACTTGAGCAAGATTACCAGTGCTAATACCACATAAAGGTGCACTGATAAAACCTTTAAAAAATAAATGTGTCATTCAAGAATATCCTCAATACTCTTGCACACTCAAATTTTAATATCCTTACTTGTTAGACATACTAGCAAGTAAAGAGGATATGTGCTTATCTGTGAGTTAATCTAGTTGCTTCAAGATTATAATGCTCAACTTCAAATATAAGAGCAATTTAATATTTGCGTTACAAAAGCAACGCCCAACTTTTGTTATTATCCACAAGGTTCTCAAATGCAAAATAGTAGTTTAGCTCTTATTTGACAGTTGATCCCATCAACTTCTATAAAAATTGTAGTGCATGCATCCCACGTGCACTTCCAATTTTACTCTAGACCTTTCAAAATTTTTATAATAATGATGGTCTAAGACTATCTGATACTCATAATAATCTTTATTTGTTTCCAACTATAGCTCATGGATGAAAATTAATGTAACGATTAAGTCACATAAATAATCTCTAGGCTTTCTTCTCAGTTTTCTCAAAGTTACTAAATTATGTGCATCTAATTGCACACACATCTAAGAAATTTACAGCATAAATCTAAGTCAGAACAAAAATAATTAATAAACGTCGCAAGATCGAAAATTCGCTAAACTTCCTAATCATCTCTTACGCCTCAATGCCTAATTATTAATTTCTAATTTAATTTTTGCGCAAATTTATATTGTGTAGAAGATTAATTCCAAATCAATCTCAATCATACTCCCACTAGGTTAAGCAATCTACCTTGTTAGTCATGTGCAAAAAAAAAAAAAAAAAACAATTTCTTCTAAGATCGAAGAAATTCATTTGGGCTAATCATAAGCATGGACTAATCAAACTCGGATTACTTAATCCTCTATTTTATCACATCTTAAAACTTGAAGACTAATTCCAAAAAAATAGCCTAACAACACAAGTGATAAAATAAGCTCACGCAATTATATGTAATCACAATACATGTACAAAAACAATTCATCACATTTCTTTCAAATAATTATTATTCACAAAAATAATAATCTAGGCAATTTATAACATAAAATAAAATGTCAAACAAATGTGACAAAAAATAATCATATGGAAAGCATGTATTTAATAACCATAATCACATGCAAAAATATTTCAGACAAAAATTTTATGCCACAATAACATGCTGAATAAATAAATAAAATCAGCAAACTTACCAACAATAATAAGCACTAGCCCAAATGGTTGAGTTAACTGTCTTTTTGTATGAGGTCTTGGATTCAAAACACCACAAAAATCTTTTTGTCAAAAAACTAATTGTGCCATTGATCTTAGACAGCCTGTGGGCCACACCCTCTTGGGCGCCCAGCTCAGAGCAGGCTTGTGTCTGGCTGGACTCACAGCTCAATCCACTAGCAACCTTAACAGGATATGAAGAGCCGGATTTAAAAGAAATGGACTAAATCAGCATAAGCCCAAATGAGGTTCTCAACCCAAAGATGATTTAAAACAAATCCCTTTTATAATGTTTTTTATATATATAAAAATAAAATAAAAAACATTATATGGGCCCGATTTTAAAAAAAATGTAAAAACTGATTTCAGCTTGTTTTCTCAGCCCAAAATATTTTAAGCCCAAGCCTTAAGCCCAAGCCTTAAGCCCGAGTTCTTTTCTCAGCCCACAACCAAGTTCATAACCAACTGGTACTGTTCATATTATTCACTCAATGGTTACAACCTACAGCATGTAACGGAAGAGAGGAAAAAAAAAATTTGAACCTCCGCCGGTCACAGGTGCCCAGCACCTTGTGCATGCCGCTGTTGGTGCGCAGCCGCACAAGGTGCGCTGCCGCACAAGGTGCGCTGCTGCACCTTAGCGTGCACCCAGCTGGTGCACGCAGCGCTTTCCACCATGGTGCGCCTCGCTCCTCGTGGTCTCCGACATCAGCACCTCAGATGCACACAGCAGTCCTCTGACACGCGCGGCATGGAGGCGTTCAAGCACCTCATGAGTTGCTCGCTGTGGGCTTGCGAATATGTTACAGGCGGTGGTTTTTGCAGCACCACCGAGGGGGTAATCACAGCACCCGAGCGGTGCACACTACTGCCTTGTTGCACTGTTTCATGCACGCTTGAAACATAAGTGTAAAGTTTCCTTGTTCTGTGTTTTGGGCGAAACAGATCATGCATAGCTTTTGTTCTGTGCCGTGGCTGTCTCTCGTCCAAAAAATTCTCGTTGCAGAAAAATTTCAGTGAAGAAAGAAAAACACATAAAAAAATCGGGAACAACCGACCATTCGATCTATACCAATATTAGAAATACTATATCAGAATATATAGCGGAAGCGATATTACGTTGTTGGTAAATCGTAGATCTAGTACTATTGTTCCACTGATTCTTTGTCGTCATCGTCGTTCATTCAAAATCTCCCGTATCGATGGTAGAGTATACTACATGGTAATATACCAAAGCAATACCCACATATTCCACAACCTAGATGCCGGGACTAGAGAGAACTAATTGAGAGAGAGAGATTGTTGATCCAAATATTTCATCCAAAGAGGGGAGAGGTTATGTAAATAGCACCTCTAGTGTAACCCCTTGGCTGGCTCTTAAATCACTTCATAACTTTCAAGAGAAGGTGAAGGTATGTCCACTATGGATACCCCTTTCTTACATATCCCCGCACCCCTCTAGCCAAAGAGATCTTTACTTTCGCAAAGACAAAACCTCACCCTCTAGCAGGAGAGGACCAACCGTCTAGCAGGAGTATTGGACCCATGCACAACAATGGCCAATGGTTTATGCCAAGAGAAATTATTTATACAATACGCTAGCTAGTGCGTTTTGTTTTTTTGCATAGTTTATAAAAATGATCAATTTGTCATGGGTTAAATAGGTTAGATTTTTTTAACATATATTGTAATATGACTTTCTTTTTTTTTTAATTTTAACAGAGCCAAATTAATTTATTCTCATGAATTATATATAAATTTAACAATCAAAAAATGATTTAATTAAAAATTTAAAAACCAAGGGATCGGTGGCCCACAGGGGCGGCCACCTTGATTCCGTCTCGGACCTTGTTGGTTTTGGTAATTTGGATTTCAAAATACGAAACTCTGATAATTTGAAGGTGCAAAATATATATTTTTCCTAAAATTAGATTTATAATTTAAAATGCAAAATGAAAAATGGGCGATAATTTGTGTATAAAGGTCGTGTCGCAAGTACTTCCTCGTTAAATCATAACCCTCCATTCAATATTTCCGTTAACAATCATATATAAGTAAATTGCAGCACATATATATTTACATTAATCATCCCCGGAAAAAGAAATAGTAGGAATTGAATTCCTTCTTTTTTCTATTATTATTATTATTAAGGAAAAAAGAGTAAACACCTTAATTACTATTTATTGCAAACCCACCCTTAAATCACTCCCCCTTTAAACTAATTAAGGAATATTATGACTGCCACTAAGTCTTCCCCATTGTAGTGGCAGGCCGGTTGGAGGTCGGTGGCGGATTTGGGCTCTGACCCTTGTTTGAATGAGGAGGAGGGGGAGGACTTGGCTGGGGTTTCCCACCTAGTTTTCTTGCTTTCATATGATCTGCAGAATTCAATGCTGTTTAATCAAACAAGTTAACAAGATGCAGTACTTATAAAGTTTAAAGTGTCAGCCATGCAGCTTTCTACATCAATGTGTAGCACGTACATCTTTAATTTCAGTGATCAAGAAAAACTATTGGCATAATCTGTACACATGCATGGGATTATTAACATATATATACATATATATATATATAAATAAAGGCTTGATCTTAAATGTTCTATTAACTTTTTTTTTTTTTTTCACGGCAAATAAGATATTTATAGATAAACTATTGGATACAAGATTCAAGTTCAGTGGGATGGGAGTCCCCTACCGTCTTCCCAAAGCCAACACATATTACAACACAAAAGAAAAACAAAGTGGATGGTGAGAGCCAAAAGATTGGCTCCCACCCAATTCCCACAAAGGGAGACCGCTTGGTGACGGTTTAAATAGTCTGATAAACAGACTATAAAGCTGCAGCTAGAAGCCGCAGTGCAAAGGGGTGTGCTGCAAAGTGTTGGTCTAAACTGACTGGAAGGAACTATCACATCCACTTTCACTCGATCTTTGGTTAGGGAAAACACGAACATAGCGTAGCAATCGAAATCTGTGACAATTCGCCGGCGATGGAGAGCTACTGGCGGTGGTGGCGCGTGCAGGCCACGCGCCACAGCTGGAGAGAAGCGAGCCTTCGGATCTGAAAGATACGAAGCCGTAGATCCCGGATCTGCCGCGCGTGGTGGCAGAATGTTCTCGGGGGCGCGTGAGGACCACGCACAGTATAAGTCGCGCGTGAAACACACGCGCTGCACATATTGGCGGATTTCTTCCGCCAGAATGACGATCGGCATCTAGAGAAGCTGAAGGAGCGGCGCGTGTCCATCCTAGGTCGCCGGAAAGCAGCAGATCGTCAAGGAGAAATGGTGCTACCGGGAGAACAAAGAAAACAAATGAAAAAGGGGAAAAACAGGAAATAAAGGCCGTGGCCGGTAAGGGGAGGAGGTGGGTGGTGCTGAAGCATCAGCCCCCGTCCCCCCGGTGAACGAAAAAGAATTCGAGGAGATCCGATGGACGCTGGACGCTGGAGAGAAAACGTTGGCTTCGGAGTGCACTAACGAATAATGTTCTATTAACA
>QEOT01001225.1:1567-83861 GCA_003123785.1 Pterocarya stenoptera
ACCGGCTTGCAAACCGCTCCACGATACAGGGCTGTCATATTTTTTTTCCTTTATTTTCTGAAAGTTGTTTTCAATTTTTTCAAATTTCGCAGTTTGCCTATTTCTCCAATCCCTCCTTCTCTCTGTGTTTCAAGTAACCCATTCCTTCTCTCTATGTTTCTTCAACCCCGAATACCTCTCTGTTTCTCTCCCCAGTTGCCCTCTTTCTTCCATCCTTTCAATCGTTTCTCATTTTAAGAGATTTCTCTCCAGTGACGAACCAGTCAGCATTCTGCGTGCATTACTTTTCAGAAGCAATAACAAATTATCAAACTGAAGAACTTTGCATACATACCTAGGGGTGTAACCAGTTCGGTTCGGTTTTGGATAAAATTTAAGACTAAACCAATATGTGCCGGTTTTACATTTTTTAAAACCGATTACACACTGGTTACCCTCATAAACAATTACTTTCGGTTTCACCGATTTTTGGTTCAATCCGGTCTGATTTTCTGATTTTTTTAAAATGTAAGTTTGACAATTTATCATTAAAAATCTATTTTACTAAAGCCAGTACTATATTAGTATTAGTTATAGTGATTTAGTATTACTATATTAGTATAACTATAACTATAGTCTATATTAGACTATTAGTATTAGTTATATATTAATATTAGTTATAGTAATTTAATATAACTATATTAGTATAAGTATAACTATAGTCTATATTGATATAACTACTAATATCCTATATACTTATCAAAATTTAGTAATAATATTTGATTGATTTTCTTTCTTTTTATATATTATATATAAAAAAATTATTTTGTATAATATAATTTTGTATAATGCTTATATATATAATATTATTTTTTATTTATTTTTTTCTTCAACTAGTTCGATCCGGTCCCAAAAATTACGGAATTGGATTTGGCCGGTTTGTGCAAGTAAAGAACCGGTTCTAGACCAAAAAATTAAAAAACCGGCCCAACATGTCATGTCCAGTCCGGTTCTGAACGGTTTTCCGGCCCAAACTCACACCCTTATACATACCCACATGCCAAAAGACTTCCGCCCAAAAAATCCCAACTTACAGCTTTAAGAAATAAAAAATAAGAATTACAGGTACGAAAACTGAGATCGCCAATCGCTACTAGAAATCAATTCCCTATACCAGTAATTTTAAGAACCAACCCCCCAATCCTAGTGCATTTTGAAATCGGTCACTAAATAGTACTGCCCCTTGTAGAAAACGAAAGAACGCCCGAATGGAGAAACTTTATATATGACATCCCAAAATGCCTCAGAAAGCACAAAAGGATCAACTAAGAACAACTTGTAAAAAAGAAAAAAGTGAAACAATAATAAATACCGGTAGAACAAGTGAGCTACCTATGTCCCAGAAAGAAATCTAAAATCAAAAAATCAACCTTTAGCCCTACTTTGCTAAACACGCAAGGGTGCAATACTCCTTCAAGAGAGAATGAAAAAGACCTAATTTAAGGATTTCCAAACCCACCTCCCTAAAACCCCCAGGGGATCAAAATGGATTTTCATCTCTGTGCAGTATTCGTCTTTGTTTTTCTTCCTTTTTATTTTATTTTATTTTTATATATATCACGTCAGCCAACTGCACAATATCTACATGAGACGGCTGTATAGAAGAATTGTTATTTTCTACGATTTAATTGAATCTTCAAAAATAAATGAAATAATTAGCCAATGAACTGCAATTAGTGTTACAACAAATGAGAAATTCACGACACGAGGAAGAGTATCATTAATCTTGTAGTTCTTTAATTATATAGTAATTAATAAGTGCTAATTTATTAGACCACGGACGTACAGAGAGGGTAGATTGATTTACAAGCACACCATTTGGCTGTGGCACGCACTGAGTTATACATTCAGACCGAGGTTAACACGTCATCAAAAAATAGCAAAAAAAAATTTATAAAAAAAAAAAAAAACTATTATCGTACACTAGAATGAATACATGTTAACAAACTTTGGAGGAGTAAACCATGAGACAGAGGTGCCTGCCTGCCTGCCTACTGCGTACAGAAATGGCCTCTCACGTCACAGAACATGACAGTTTTGTGTGTCGTCTTTCTTTCATTCCATGCCTGCTATGAAGTTTGGGACTTCGCCTTGGCAGAGGTACTCATCGCACGTAGATGCTGAACCCCAGTCCTTCCTGAGTCGCAAAATGTCCTCTGTGAAAGTGGATCCAGGGGCTCCGATGAACGCACTAGACATGGCGCATATTGTCTTGTCAAGCATAGCTTCCACCTTCAATATGAAAATCCATACAAACAGGATCGTTCAATTCACCATCCNAAAAAAAAAAAAAACTATTATCGTACACTAGAATGAATACATGTTAACAAACTTTGGAGGAGTAAACCATGAGACAGAGGTGCCTGCCTGCCTGCCTACTGCGTACAGAAATGGCCTCTCACGTCACAGAACATGACAGTTTTGTGTGTCGTCTTTCTTTCATTCCATGCCTGCTATGAAGTTTGGGACTTCGCCTTGGCAGAGGTACTCATCGCACGTAGATGCTGAACCCCAGTCCTTCCTGAGTCGCAAAATGTCCTCTGTGAAAGTGGATCCAGGGGCTCCGATGAACGCACTAGACATGGCGCATATTGTCTTGTCAAGCATAGCTTCCACCTTCAATATGAAAATCCATACAAACAGGATCGTTCAATTCACCATCCAATAGATCTACAACACCTAGGATGTACAAAACTTAGGTACTAAATACTCCAATTGTCATAAAACCAAATCATGCATTTCTCAAAGGGTCAGAAGTTTGGGGTCAATTCTCCATGTTCCTCCTATCATTCATCAACCAGTATCACCCTAGCTAAAAGAGATGTATGAATGGGAGAAGAGAAGCATAATTTACCTGAGAGTCACCCTCAAGGCCATGTCTGTATAACAAAGCATCCCATTTTTCAGCTGAGTTACGAGGAGGCCTTTTAACAAGCGGTACAGGCTTCCCGTTTAGCACAACAAGTGACTGCAGCAAACTAGTTTCACTTTCTGCTGCATCGGTTGAAAGATATACAACTGATGCACTGGATTTTTCAACTACTCGAGTGATGCAGTCTGCAGCTTGAGGAATGGGGAAAAAGCAACTAGGCCTTTTAGCATTGCTAGAAAATTAAACAAGAATTGTTAGAGGAACTGAGATGCTAAAGGCTTTCTCAGCAAGTAAACACAAACACGTGCATGCACAATATGCAAATAAAAGCCACATTTGCTCAAAACCAACAAGCCACACCAGATCTAATCACTCGAATTGTTCCTTCTAATAGGAGCATGAACAAATATTGCTTTAACGTTATTTCTCAAAACATTATTAAAAAAATCTACTCTGTCAGTCATATGATTGAAATATCAGATACAAGTCTCAACCCAACGGAAGGTCAAACAGAATCTATATAAGTTATAGACCCCAGAATTTCCATCTCTTTCAGCAAGGATGAATGGAACATCCAGCCTAAGGAGGTGATGGCAATATCTACAATAAAGATGTGCATATAACAAAATGCAAATCACTACCAAATGCTTCCAGAATATATATTTGCCTTTTCTCGCAGACTCATAAGCTAGGATTTCTTGGCAAAAGCTGTGCCTATGATGAATAACCATACATAGTAGATGTTGAGAAATAATCTCACATTGTCTGTAGACAAGGTCTTGAGCATGTTTATAAGGAATGAACAATCATCTCTTGTAGAACCAGTTTTATGAAATGAGTTAGACACATGAATTTCTTCATAGTATCAAAGGCTGTCACACAACGAATGAGGGCCCACACTACTTATCCGGTGACAAGATCAGAAAAAATACTGACCTACACGTGAGGGAGGATGTTGAGGAATAATCTCACATTGCCCATGGACAAGGTCTTGAGCATGTTTTTAATGAATGAACAATCATCTCTTGTAGAACCGGTTTTATGAGATAAGTTAAGCCTATGAATTTCTTCAGCAGACAATAATGCGAAATTAAAGCACTATATTTTTAGAACCACATTGCCTTTGGATGAAAATAAATTGTGCACGGGGGTAAAATGTAGGAGGCAAAGAACAATTAGAATTTTCAGGGATCAATCAATATGT
Source organism: Pterocarya stenoptera (assembly GCA_003123785.1). Classification (NCBI taxonomy): domain Eukaryota; kingdom Viridiplantae; phylum Streptophyta; class Magnoliopsida; order Fagales; family Juglandaceae; genus Pterocarya; species Pterocarya stenoptera. The sequence continues at coordinate 5,683 of QEOT01001225.1, forward strand.
CAAGGGACAATTACAACGCATGCATAGCTATCGGAAAATTACATATTTCCATGATATCAAACCTAATTTCACATATTCATAATATTTGAGCAACGAAGTGGGAAAGGGAAAACGAATAACATACCAGAACTTCAAGAAGCCGTGTCTCCGGAAGTGAAGTGCTACGAAATTCTTTCCCAAGAATGTCTGAATGAAACGCTGGGCGGTAAGCATAATAAGACGACTCGGTTCGATGGGTGTCTTGCATTTATGAGCAAGGGGGCCACCTGGCTGCATCACCCAATCTTGCTCCACATCCGCAAAGAAAATGTCTCCAATTGCAATAACATTGTCGTCTGAGGAGAACTTGGACTGAACCTCTTGAGCAGTCCGCTTGTTTGGCTTCTTAATATCCTCGACCCAAGCAGGCTCAGGCTTCCCCATCGAAATTCCCAACGATTTCAGCCTCTTGATACGCTCCTCATCCACATAACAAGGCTGAGGCAGTGAAACATAACATATAAACCTATCTATGTGCATGTTAGTCTTCTTAGCCTCAGAGAACTCTTCAAACGAAACAACAACCTTTCTTCCAAAGCATTCGTTAATATGTTCAATATCCAACACCCTATGATACTGGTAATCTACTCTGGAGCTCGGAATGACCAAAACCCGGTTGAGAAGAGCTGCAAAGAACATGTGCTTCTCCAAGCAGATCAAATGGTTGGACATCTGCCCGGACACGCAAATCGCGAATAAGTACTTATTCGATTTCGGCCTCCACTCGATGGTTCTTCGTTCACTCGTCTTCTGGTCCACCTCTCTACACCTACCAAAACCATAACCACCCCCGAAATTAGGATCTTGAAAATCTGATTGGAACTCGGACAAGTTCCCGTACCGGTGGGACGACAAGAGTACCTGCTGAATCTCTTTATTCAAGGAAATCTGCTTGAGAACGCTGGATTTAAGATCTTCGAGCAATGCGGTCGACGGTACGAATGAAAGGTTCTCGATTCCCAATTGGGAGTTGTTCCATAAACTGAAAAGCCCTAATTGCTGTTGCCTCAACAAATAAAGAGCGCGCAATTCGGATTCGCGCAAGTGATCGAATCTGCTGTCAGAGGGGAAAAGGTTGCGGACGTCGGTGGAGAAGTAGAGGATGAGGATGGGAAGAGGAAGGAGGATGGCGAGTAGGTACCTCTTATTGAAGTGGAGGCGAAAACGGCGGCGTATTGAGGAGTGGAGTCCGTCAATGCGTAAGGCCGAGCGAGTGGGGGAAGGAAGGTGCTTGACGTCTTCGTCTTGTGCGATCAGGTTCCGGCGGTCTTCCTCGTCGTCCGCCGATGAATCTCTCCCCATTTCGCTTTAACTTTTTTTTTTTCCCTGTACCCCGGAAAAATCACATTCCGACCGAAGAAGGCGATACAGAATTACTAAATGAGGACGCCGAAGCTTGAATTGCCGGAGTGCATATGATACGAGAGAGAAGATGAGCGGTGATTGGAATGGAAGAGAGGAAAGGAAGGAAAGAAAATGACATCGGTGGCCCGGTGGGGTATCCATTTGCATCGGAGGATGGAAAATGACTTATAACCACCAAAAATGCTAAGATAGTTAGTTATTAAAAAATTATTATTATTATTAGTTTTCTTTTTACGTTAATTCATATTTATTATTATTTTTAAAAAATTACGTGAGGTTTGACCATTCTATAATTATAAATATTATTATTTTATTTATATAAGTAACGGAGAGTCAAGCAAATGATAAATAATTTTTAATAATTTAATAATATATAAAAAGACAAGATGAAAATGAAGATTTAAGGGTTAGTTTGGGTACCAAGAATATCTGAGGTACTCTCAAACATTCTCAAAACTATTCTTTATTTTATTATTACTTTTTACCTACTTTTTTTACTATTCATTACTTTTCACTTATTTTTTACTACTATTTAATATTCTATTATTACTTTTTTATTACTATTCACAAACATTCTCATTCACTATCCAAACCAAGCCTTAAAAGACCAATTTAGATGCTAAACTCAATTGAGTGAACTTCAGCTTTAAACTCTATTCAATATCTAACCTCTGTGGGTCTCACAAGTCACAACTGACAGCATTTCTACTTTAACCTCTATGGGTCTCACAAGTCACAACTGACAAAAAGTAAATAAAAGGCTCAATTTTCATTCGAGATTTCTCAATTCAAGGAAAAAAAATATATATATAAGTAACTTTTGTCTAAGTGGGACCCATCACAACTGACAACTATTTTATTTCAAAAATAAAAAAAAATTGGAAACATCTAACGAAGCTGGGTAAAATAGAAATAAGCCTATTTCACTCGAACGGCTATTAAAAGCCTTAAGCGGCAATTGTCTGGATGAGAGCCGCTCGAGCGCTTCATCGAGCGACAACTCAATTGTCTGGGTAAGTTTCTATTTTTTTTTCTTCTTGCATTACATGCATTTTTTTACTACTAATTAAATAATATGTAAATAAATAATAGAATAAGATGTGGGTATGATATTTTTTTTATTTTATTGATAATTATTTTATTTTATTTTTATAAATTTAGAGTAAAAATTTTTTTTTATATTACTCGGAATATTTTGTTTTTATTTTATTGTAATTTTTTTTACATGCATGAAGGAATTTATGTTTGATTTATGTTATTTCTTAATAAAGGATTTAATAAATTAATTATTCAATCATTACAACAACTTTCTAATTATTGGTGAGTCCCATACATTTTTCAACTTCCCATAAATAGTATTAAAATCATCTTAACATCTAAACAAATCTAAACGCATCTTAAATGAGTTCTATATAACTTACTCTACTATCTCAACTCACTACTATTTATAAAGAGCTCAACTTAATATTCAAACACAACCGTAAGCGATGATAATATTTCATACTCCTATATTTTTTAAGGAAGAATTAACTTATCATTCATTAACACTTTGGCATCATTTTTATTTAGATCCCAATAGAAAAATACATTTTTATTATATAACTTATTTCAACTAGCATTAAAAGTTTTTTGTTTTTATATCTCTCAAATTTTAAAAAATTTTATAAATTAACTTAATTTGATATGATATATTAAATTATACAATTTTATTGTATATTTGACCTATCATATCAATAATACGTCAATGTCACTTTTAATTACAACGTTCTCTCAGTTACAAATTGCTTTAGGTCTGTTTCGACTCTTCAGGCTATCATATGGAAGTGCCAGTGTGGATCGGCGTAAGACATTCATCGAAGCTTATATCTCACTTCATTGAATGGTAGAAGTGTTAACCAGAGAAAGGCCATTGGGTTGAACAGCCGTGATAAAGAATTGCATTATACATTCCCATGTTCCACAAACTGAAGCATAAGCTGTATTTAAATTTGCATTATACATTATACTTCAACGAGCCTTCCACGAACCCATTTTTTTGTTATAGTAACCGATGCAGACGGTGTTTCCTCTTTCGGGGACTCAACTTCGTCTCCATTTGACAGCGGCTGTATTCCATGGTCACTATCGCTGTTCCAATTTGGTTGTGTCTGCTCATGGTGATTTTTTGAACATGATTGCTTCATTAGACTCTCAAAACTAAAACCAGGCGAGTCAGCGCCACTGAAGCTGGTTGGGAGAAGTTCTCCCTCCTTGTTCCGCAAATCATGTAGGGCGAACTTGCTAAAGTTGAAGTCCTCATCCTCACTTGGCACAGACGGGGTCCCGTTTACTTCTCTCAGCTCTGTTTGGTTTAAAACTTCAATTTTTGAACTTGTATCCTTCTCAACCTGGCTAGTTATTCCATTTGAGGCCGCTGAAGGGTATCCGCCATTCTCATGAGAAGTGATCTGACCAGTCTCTATGGATTGGATGGTTTGAATTGCTTCAGTTATAAGTTTTCTGGTTTCCATCAGGGAAGCTCGAGCAATAGGGCTCCTCATTGCAGCAACCTCAAGTGCTTGGGCAGCCTTCTCAGCTTCAACAATCAAAAGCCTGCAGATTGTTAAAGTGAAGATTTTTCATTAATTTTAAAGCAGCTAGGTTAATAACAATCAAAGGAATGAGAAATACGTAGCCTTCTTAGCAGATGGGTAGCATTACTTTTTTGGGCAACTAGTAATATAAGAGTAATGAAACTTATGATCAGGTAAGCAATGGCAGCAGTAATCAGACCATTAAACTAGTCAAGGTGATGCATTGGTGGCCCAATTGTCCTCTACAGCTAAATTGCTGGCCAGATGTCTTCTATTCTCAATTGAATGGTTCTTTACTAATCATTTTGTTATAGGTCTTTACTAACCAAATTTAAGTGTGAGACTAGAGACAACTTACCTTGCACGTTCAACTGCTTCAGTTTTCTTTGTTTCTGCAACTGCTCTCTCTGCTCTAATGTTTTTTATCATCTCCAGCTTAGAACTTGCCAGGGGATCTTTGTATGAGGGTGCACCATTCCTCCTCAACCTTAATCGCTGTTTTTGGATTTTAGTCTCACCCATAGAAGAATTTTTTATATCACTAGCTCTTTTCTTTGTGGGATCTCTTCTAGATGTCCGTGTACCACCACTTGGCCTTGTCCTCGACCTTCTTTCAGTACCAGGTGGAATCCCATGATATTTAGCCAAGCCAGAGCAGACCCGATCACGGTACTCCTGGTAAAATGCAGGAAAATACAAATTTGGAGAATAAATTGATCAGGTGCACAACTAATAGCACAAAGCATGACTATGAAGTAAAACTGTAAAATTGCTACCAAGTAGCATCATGTTGAGTCAAGTGGAACTTGGCTTCTAAGAAAAATTGAAAGATTCAGTCCAAGTAGCCCAAGGTTTTGAGCTGAAACTGACCAGCTAACTATAGATGATTGACCTAAGGGAGTATACAGGAGTACCATGACCGAGCAGCCCAAAGTTAGTCATTTGGACACTTGGAGTATCTCAGAATTCTGTAAATATTAGTGAAATAGTCTATGAATAGTAATGAAATTGTTTGAGTTGAGATGTTTTATTGGATTTTAGGAATAGAAAGAGAAAAAATTGAATAAAAATATTATAAAATTAAAATTGTTTGAATATAATTTTTTAATATAATTTTTATTTTAAATTTTGAAAAAGTTGTATTGATTTGTGTTTTATTTTGAAGTTTGTAAAAGCTGTAATGATTGAGTAATAATTAGATGAAAAAGTTGAATATTTGAAATTAAAAAGTATTTTGTATTTGAGTGATGTTTGGGAAGGAAATTATGGGAAGTTTTGAGAATTTCTTATCTCATCTCATTACCCAAACAAGGCCTTAGCAGAACATATGGTCCAGAGCCAAGAGAGTACACGGGAGTACCATGATTGAGAACCAAATTTCTAGTAGGACATAAGCTTTGAAGAAATGAAGTATATAACTCATAGATGTCGAGCTCAAATTCAATTGACATGTTGGATATTGAGCCACGGTTTTAATTCCCCTTATATAGGCTGGACAATGTTGGACACAAAATGGGGAATATTTCAGATTTAGGTTGGAGGAAAAGGAAAATTTATAAAGCATACTTTTCATGTCCAGAACCAACTTAATTCAGAATGGATTTTGCAAATACAACTCCTACAACTGTTTCCTAACTTAAAGGGCCTTACTTTTCACTTGGACATGTGGACACTACAATGAAAACCTTCACACTTGAGTTTCATAGGATTAGCTAAAAACAATGAATAATGTGCATGAAATCCTCTAATTTATAGAGGTGTTGTGGTATGCACCAAGTATCATGGGTTGATTGGCAGTAGTTCTTTTTTTTTATTTTTTATTTTTATTTTAAAAAGTATTTTGTTTTGAGAAGTCATAATGAAATAGAGATGTTATGGTATGGACCAAGTTTTACGCCTGGCACTTCATTTTTAAGGATAATACAACCACTCTCTTCCTACATTGTTTTAAGTTCCAAGATAGAGCAGTCATGACCTTCAAGAAATAATCCATAAGTTCCAAGGTAGGACATGCCTAGCAAGGTTAGTGCAAAAAACATGAAACATGAATCATGCAACTTCTTCTTGATACCATTCTGTATACTTACAGGATCGGCCCATTTTGCAGAGATTGCTTCTGAAATTTTCCTCCTTTGCTCAGAGGACTTGGGTGCTCTCTTGCTACCTTTTGGCCTAGGCATTATCTTCCTTTGTTCAACACTCTTTAACCACTCAGCCTTGAGCTGTTCATCCAAGATCTTGTAGGAACCCCACTGCAGCTCTTCCTCGCCAACAAAGCCTCGTTTAGCTGCTTCTGCAATTAGATTCTGCCACTCAAAGCAGCAACCTTCCTGCACAATCAGCTTCTCACGTCGCCTTTGCCACCCCATTCGTACTCCAACTGCAATTTTCATCCTTGTCTCTGTGCTGTACAATCAGCGAAAAGAAAGAAAATGAAGTACAAAAAATTATGTAATGATATGAAGGGGATATTATGAAAACAAACTCGTGAACTCAGAATTTCTCCAACAGTCATGAAGACCCTAATATAAGCTAAATAAGGACTTTATTACAGTACTTTAGATGACTGGGGAGTTTGCTAGAATTACAAGAGGAAATGTTCATTGTAAATTAAAACACAAATAAACAAGATGGCATAAGACCTACCTCTGAGCATGTCCAAGGTTACTTAACTTCATTCTGACCTGCACAGTCAAATTTCATTAAGAAGTAAGAAGTTCCAATTTTGTCCAAATGAACTGTATTTTATGAAAACTGATAATTGGAAAACATCTTCTCTTGTGCTCATCAAAAGCCTAAGAGTCTAAATCATGCCATTGATATCCCACCCTTTGGTTTGGCCATCTAAAATATCATTGGCCTAAGGAAACTACCGGCTCAAAAAAGCATATTCCAATTTACAAGGGTACTATGATGGAAAGCCTCAGAGATTCTATGGGAAATTGGAGAATTAACTGCTTAAGCTTTTATTGAAGTGTGTACACTGATCAGGTACTGAGTCTACCATTGAATATCAAACAGCCACTAACTCCTTAACCAACCTAAAGAATTAGCTTCTGCATCAGAATGTTTTATAACTAACCTGGAAATCTCATTGCAGTGGGGAAAGAAAACTCAATTTATTCAATGACAGTTGTTAGATACATGCAATGCTTTGACACCAGCATTTGATATCATTATAGATTCTCCAGATCAGAAGTACACTGAAAGAATTTAAGGAAGGCCAACAAACGTGCCATGCATCCCTATATCTGACACCAGTAGCAAAGCAAAAAGGGTAAGGGGGCTTTTCAGAGTCACCAGCAGGGACTTAAAAGAGTGACAACAGGATTTCCCAACATTTTTCACTTACCAATTCATTACAGTTCGTATTCTAACGTTTTTTTTTTTTTTTTTTAAAGAAAAAAAAAAGATTATGTACTAATGACCAATCACCATTCACCCTCCATGTGTGCCATAAGATAAGTACATGGTCCCGTTATTCATAATTGATGAAACAGGTGCATCTGAAGATCAAGACTCAAAAATTGAGTAAAGGATCCACCAATATAATCTCTTCACTCTAAACATGCTAAGGTCATTGCAAAGGAACGTGTAAAATTATTCTTACATGACATCACCTTAGGATCCTGCATTGCAAGTTTTGTTCTCTCTCTGATCCGTTGAATTGTTTCTGCACATTATATGAAGATTTTAGTAAAGGTACATCAAATAATAGAAACAGACTGATAAATCGAGAAGACATGATCTCTAAATATATTATTACCAGCACTGTGCTTCCTGCCTTTGTTCCATGGCTTGTTTCCCTTATTTGCTTTGGATATTCTCGATCTTCTTAACCTCTCTCTCTCGTCAGATTCCCCTTCTTCACTTGAAAACTTGGGTTCCATCTTCGGTATACTTGAATTGACAACATCTTGTGAAACATTGCAATGCTTCTGTCCATTTTTATTCTGAACCAAACCCTTGGGTTCAAGAGTAGCGACTGCCTTGATCAGGAATCTACTCCTTCGCACCTCTAAGCGTCTCACATTGAAGTTTAGTTCTTTAGAGAGACCCAAGCATATCCAAGCACCGGACAGTCTTTTATCGTTGGCAAAGGTAATGGGAATTGATGAAAGTTTACCATGAATATGGTTTTGAGCCCTGAGCGCACATAAATGGCTTTGCAAGGCAGGCTGCGCAGTAGCAATCTCTACCAAAAGATACAAACATTACAATCTCAGTGGTTATCTCCGAGAGGAGTGCAAGAACACTGCATATTCTACATTCAGTTGCTGTATGAGGTATTAAATTATGAGGAGCACGTGGCATCATCATAAAACTAACAAATGAAATTTCAGGTTTTATTTTAAGAGCAACTCGTGGAGATGAAATTGAAAACCTAGCCTCTTGGGCATACTCCAGTGACATGATAAAATGAACAATAATAAACTGGGTTTTCAACTAAATGGGGAAAAAAAGAAAATTTATTGAATAGAAATAACAAGAAATCGAACGTAATAGTTGAGATTGCAGATTAAAAAAAAACAGACAAAGAAAACAAAGATGGAAGAGGAACCATATAAAGTAGAGGAGAGGGGGAGTACCCAGTAAAGGCATGGGGGCTCATTCAGCCAAATCCAGACTTTAATGTCAATAGCTCGGTGAAATGTAGAGACTGCATAGCATTTGTTAAGAAAGCATTTCGTTTACATGGGATAACACTCGCTCCTTCTCTCCTTGTCGAAACAATGGTCACCGGCAAAAACACAATCTGGGTGGCTCCAGAAGAAACGCTGCGAGAGAGCCACACAGTATGCAGGCGCGGGATAACGAATGAGCGACGCTATCCCAGCCTCCAGGCCACAATCCCGATACAAAGACCAATAAAACTAGAGAGCAGAGTAACCTTTGATATTTTAGGAGGTAGGCCAACCCATGAGCATCGTGGGCTGACTATGTAACGTACCTACGAATTGCAGGCCTTTCCGGCAGTGCTCAGCCTTTTATCTTTTTGCTTTTAGGTCCACGTAGAGAAAATAAAACGGGAAGTATTGAGACAAGTGTTACATGTATAAAAAATATATATATATCGTAAAAATATACATATAAATTGATATTGTTTGGTATGATATGTTAAATTTATATTATAATAAAATTAATTTTATAATCTAATGTATCACATCAAATTACATTAATTTATGAATTATTTTTTTAAAATCTCTTTATAATTAAAATATTTCTAAAACGAAAATGATTATGAATTTGAAGGACACTTATATATTTTATAGCCGATCAGATAATCATTTCCATTTGATTTTTAGGTCAGCAAAATAGAAAAAAAATATAAATGAGATCCAATAATATATATATATATATATTGGTGGAAAAACTAAAAGGTATCTTTGGTTTAGAAACTCTTGGAGATTTTTTGAAAGAATTTCAATTTCAATTTAAACACAGAGAAACTATATCTATTTCTCTAAAAAAAAATCCTTTTAATCATTTGCTAAGGTTCTATTAAGAAAATACAAAAACCAAAATGATTTTCACAAAAAGAAAATATTTCACAAAACTTGTAAGGCTAAATAAGTCTATGTAGTTTGCTTTTTTGACAAAGAAAGCAGTCTTTGTGCAACTTTGATCAAATTAGAGCATTGACAATGGCTTATGCATATTTATATTCTTCTTCATATTTTCATAATATCTCTCTAAATTAGTCTACATTAAATTATGCATCTTTAAAATTTTGCATAGGTGTGAATAGTATTTCTTTAAATTTAAAATTAAAATAATACTATTCACTCTCTAAACATTATTTTATCTTTTCTCTCTCATACCCATTAAAATCAACTTTGTGAAATTTGTATTGAGATGATTTTGATATATGAAATTTGTATGAAGTTGATGATACAAAGTTTTTTTTAGTACATATTAATATTTATTGATAAAATTGGTCATTTTGATATATGAAATTGGTAATATTTAGATATATGGATTTGGTATTTTTGAGCACATGGTACTAATTGTAAAATATATAAAAATAAATAAATAAATAAATAAAAATTAAGAAAAATATTAAAATATTTTTTTATGATTTGATTCAAATATGCATAATTCAATGTGTGAGCTTTTTTTTATATGTAAAATCAATTTTCAAAATATGTGATTTTGAAGATGAATATAAAGAAATCAATGTTAGTGCTCTTAGTCATCCCGTCTCTTAACACGACAATATGAAAACTTTTCATTTCTTTCACATTCCCACAATACAATTTTTTCAATTTATGCCGCTAATTCACTTACACAATTCCCATTTTTGAACCAAAGAAAGGGGAAGAAAACATGCATAATTTAGGAAGTTATGCCTAAGTGCTATAGTCAAATGTTTGAATGGGCGATTGGGCACCTCGACGCAAATGCTAGAAAGAATTATGTGCATTAGTTAACATAGCAACGACTAGCCTAATGCATGTTCTCTGCACAAGTTGACCAAGAACAAACAGGAGGGACACTTGACACACGTATTCTTTCGTTAATCTGAATGGCTTCACCAACTTTTTCCTGCAGGAAGAAGGATTAATCTCAACTATTTTTCAACTTTTCAGACTCTCCTAACAGTCAATTATATCATCCCCACTTCCATTCCAAGAAAGTCTAAAAGGGTTGCCACCAAATTTATCCAAAAATGCCTCCCGATTTAGATGTGGAAAGAGAAATAATAAGCTTGTTGAGAGTAGGTTGATCATGTTAAAAACAATAAGAGAAAAAATAAACAAAAAGTAGAATCAATCACACATACAAGGTTTACCTAGTTCACAAACGTACCTATGTGCTAAAACTATAGAGGATTCTATTTAGATGATAATTAAAGACATGGTGCGACGACATTACTAAGGGACAAGTCTCATTAAAAATCTTTAAAAAAAAACACAACAAATCCTTGTCGGGTCGAATCATCAAACTGAGTCGCCACAAGCATAACCAGACTACACAAATAGAAGCCCAACAGATCAAGTTAAAAGCATTTGATAAGTAGTTATTTTCTTGATTGAGATGCAGTAGGAAGACAGTCATCCCTCTTCCAACCCAACAATGACATAATCATAGGCATCCTTCTTTGTTGCTCAGAGTATTTGTAGTTGGATAGAAAATCCTTTACCCCCGGAGCTTACACTGGCCATCTTTCTTGATTTTGGATGAATCTGTTGCATAGATAATCCAAGTATTTCATTATTATTGATCTCTACTGTAAATTGAAGTTCTGTGCATAATAATGGATGGCATTCCACTCTTAACTTTCACGTACACATTCGCATGCGACCAAATTGAGTTCAGCTTCTCAGAATTCATCTACTTCGAGTGCATTACTCGTATGTTGTTACCACAGTATCAACTATCATCATCAGCCCAATCAGAACTGCAAAAATAAAAATAATATTTTATTTAAAGCCATGCGGCGCGGCACAATAAGTCATTGACTTCTGCGCGCCTCGTAGCAGTAATGCAGCATTTCTTTCTCGATCCAAAAACAAATCAAAGATGCAGCAGTTTGTATTTTTATCTTGCGCTCCTTTCTTTCAGGCATTTTATCAAAAAGCTAGGGGGGGGGGTAAAACTTAAGGCGGTGCCACTCGTACATGTTTATGTCTGTTCTTTTACCAAACTGACATCAATGGGCATCATGACTTCAAAAAAATCATTCCCTATTAATCATTGTGTCTTTGTTTATATTTTCTTACCATATATATAATACATCTTCTTATATATAAAAACGTCTATCCAAGAGGATCAATATTTTTCCGTCTCATATTTTCTTTCAATTTTGTCCCTTTTTTTTTAGTTGTTGTCTCTTTCAATCCTGCTACAGGTACCCGCCTTTGAGTACCTTTTGGGAAATCAGCTGAGGTGGCCAATACCACGTCAGTCGATATTATTATAAAAAAAAATCGATTTCAAAAGTAGAAATCAAACCCAAAGCCAAAATCGATCCCCCATCGCAGAACAAGCAAGGCATTCTGTGCCATCAAACCCCCATTGCAAAAGACATTGACCATTTCTCATATTTTGCATCTACCAACGTTGGGTGCTGTCGAAGAAATAAGCTCCATCGTGCCGTCAAAGAAATAAGCCTTGATGTTGTCTATTTTTCTCGTTGTGCATTCTGTATGGAATATGTTTGTTCACTCAATGTTGTTTGGAATAATAATGTATTTCAAAGCTAGAGTCAAAGGAATAATTGTGCTTCTTTAACCTAATTGCAACTAGAGTCAGAGGCTCCAAAGATGAGCAAAGTCTCTGCAAACTATCCACCTTCATAGCTTCCACAATTACACTGCACATAAAGCTGATCGTTAAGAAATGGACTCCTAAAAGAATAACTCACTCAATGAAAACAATTATAGATAACAAGCATCGCCAAAGCCGACAACTTTGGCTTGTTCGACCAAGGAACATGCACTGCATCATCCTCCAATATTCCCCGCTCATAGTCTTTCTTCTCCACTATGTTACTCCTTGAAGTTTCCATCCCATCTAACAACATATTTTTAGTTTTATCGAGAAAATACAATTACTAAAAAAACTCACAGAAGCAACAAAGCTTCAAGTTTCGCCCAAAAAACAAATGTATGATATTTTGAGAAATTTTGGATCCGGGTAGTGTATGATAGATCTAATTGATCAGTCTAGGAAGGATCTAAATTAAAATTTTATGTAATAGCGAAGATGAAGAAGATTTCAGAAGATGAGAAGAAGATGCGAACCATTAGATGAGAAGTCCATGTCTTCGTGTTTCATCTAAATCTGTTCCATGGGTATACGAAAGGGAGTGCTGCGTTTCAGATGAGAAGAAAATGCAGAAAAAAAAATCAAAACAGAAGATGAGAGGAAGAAGATGAGCTTCGTGGTTCTCTATGGAGGTACAAGAGAAGAAGATGAGAAGAAGAAGATGACATCAGTCTCCGTGGGTTTCCGAAACTTGCTGCGTTTCACTTAGCCGAATTTAACAAAACGCCCCGTTTTATTTTTACACGTGGATGGACATGTACACGAGAGTTCCCAACCTCGGGTGTGAGTAGAGTTCTTCTTTCTCTTTTATCCCTGCTTTTTTCATAGAGTGATGTTACATAGCAGCCACTGTAGTAGTGCATACATTGCACTCACTACGTGACAGCATATGGATCTTTCATTTTTTTTCCACTCTCTCTCTCTCTCTCTCATCACTCATCTCTCGCATCTCTCTCTCACGTTCGCTCTCTCTCTCTCTCGCACCTCTCTCTCACGTTCGCTCTCTCTCTCTTCACTCTCTCTCTCTCTCTCTCGCATCTCTCATCTTTGCTCTCTCTCTCTCTCATCACTCTCTCTCGTCTGCTCTCTCTCTCTCTCACATCACTATCTCGCATCTCTCTCTCTCGTCTGCCCTCTCTCTTCATCACTCTTTCTCTCTCATCGGTCTCTCTCTCTCGCTCGCCTGCTCTCTATCTCATTCACGGTTTCTCTCTCTCATCACTCTTTCTCTCTCATTGGTCTCTCTCTCTCGCCTGCTCTCTCTCATTCTCAGTTTCTCTCTCATCCTTTCTCTCTCATCACTTTCTCTCGTTCTCTAGTATTCTCTCTCAGTCGGATTAAAATTAAAATGAGAAGATGAATGGTCTAGATGATGCCACATCATGGATGTAAAATGGTTGCCACCAACAGTAGCTTCTATCTATATTTATTATTTTTCATATTTTGTTCGTGTATTTACAATTTTACCTCTATATTTTGCTTGTTTACTCTCTGTCCCTTGGATTGTTTTTGGTTTATTCGTGGTTTTAGGCTTTTGCCCCCCAGTTCCATGAACAGTGATTTCTCATCGACACATTGTGTTTGAATTTCTTCAACTTCAGGAAAAAACTAGTACCCACATAGACGAAAGCAACGTAGAACCAAAAAAAATATTTCAAATTTCTATAAATTTATTGTCGAATTTGTACAAAAGGATTCAAAATATGTTTAAATTTGTAACGATTCAGAAACAAATTCATACCCATATGACAGAACAAAAACAAATCTGCTCAGATTTGTAACCATTGATTAAAGAAATTTCTAACAAAGAAGCAGGCAGAGAGAGAGGGAGGAAACCAACGTAGATCCAAAAAATATTCCTTCAAATTTGTAAAAATTCACTAAATAAATTATACCCATATACACTAAAGGAAATAAAATGTAAAAGCAAGATGTAATATGTGTAGATCTAAAGAAAATAACAAAATCTCCTCACACCATTAGTAAAAATTGTACTCGGATTTGCACAAAAAAAACCAAATCTAATCAAATATATAAGGATTCATAAACCAATTCATACGCATATGACGACAACCAAAAAATTTTCTTCAAATTCTAATGATTCACAAATATATTTTATAAGAAAGAAACAGAGAAAGACACAGAGATGAAAGAGATAGAGAAGTGTGGTTTGTTCTTCGTGGACGACGGCCGCATTTCTACACACCAAATCACTCAGTTGGTGTGTGCTTCGAAGCATTGGAGAGTGGCTGTTTTGCTTCGTGGAAAACGGACAGAGCAAAAATGCCAAAAAAGACAATTTCGCTTGACTAACGAAGAGGATGGCGGTTCTTCTTTGTTTGAGTGGCCTCAACTGCATCTAGCAACGGAGAGAGAGGGAGAGAAGTGGTAGCAGATGAGATGGGAGAGGGAGAGGGAGAGAGTTTTGTGGGAAACTTTGTATCGACGTTGTAGGTTAGAGAGAGAGAGAGAGAGAGAAAATATGTAGGGTTTCTTCTACAAACGACGTCGCATAGGTTTGGGACACAAGACAAAACATAAAATTCTCATCTCATCTCATCATTACACCTTTTTCAAATTTCCATACAAAATATAATAAACAATTCAACTTTTTCAAATCACAAAACTAAAAAATAATATTTTAAACTTTAAAACAAAATACAAAATTCTCATCTCACTTCCCAAACCCATATAGTTGGGCTTTTGATATTAAATATAGGCTTCTCATATGCAAAAAAATACTAAGTGTTCATAAGATTTATATGAAAAATATTGAAGTTTTTAAAAAATAAACATTAATCTTGGGCGACATGTTATTTTCTTTGCTTTTATATTTTGTAATTATTTAATTTATTTGTTACATTTTAGAATTTGGTATTATATTGCTTTTGCTTCTGACTATTTTACATGTAATTAGTTACAAATTTATAATTAAAAAGTGCTTCTGTTTTATTAATCTTTAAAAAAATGTTTATGAGAAATTTCTACATAGATTATATTGATGAAGTTTTTTTTTTCTAAAATTATGAATCAAACTGTCTTTCAAGTTATGCAGTGATGAAATTATTATTTATTAACACATGTGTTTTAATACCAATTGTTCAACAAACTATGTAGATTAGCTGCCTCATGATATGTTGGTACAACAACACCATTAATTATTTTCAAATTTTGAAATGATGATAGTCCTCTTATGTAATTCAATAATATTTGCAAGTAATATATTTCACCTTCAAATAAATTTACAGTGACAATTCGGCCTATAACACATTTATTTTTTTTGGGAGTCTAAATTTTCTACTATTGATATTTTCTCTACAAAAATTACAGAGATATAATTTTATTACTGATATTATTGAGAATGATGTTGTTCAAAATTTGTCTTTGAAAAGCTTTTATTAATAAATTATTACTTTGTCTACTTTTGTGAAGAATTTTTGTTTTTAATAAGAATTTTTTTTTTTTCTCTCCAATTGGGTGCTACGTACAAGGGTATACCCCTTACTAGTCTATATATATAAATATATATATGTGTGTGTGATTTGTGCATTTCAGATTTTTTTTTTTTTTTTTTGCTTTTCTTTTATTCAATTTTTAAACATTTTTAAATATTTTGTTTACAAAAAATACATAAATTCAATAATGTTCACTTACTTAATCACTAAAAAAAATTAAAAAATAAAAATAAAAACGGGTCAACCATCGGTCATCTGTCGGTTCAAACCGCATTATCCCAACTTCCATATTAGGCTTTAAGGCCAAAAATTGAGGCAAAAATTACGTGGAGTCTATGACTTTGAACAACATCAAAATCCCTGAAAATCAATATGTTTTCTCATTTTAAAAGAAAAAGAAAATTGTAAAGTTACCGAGACATGCGCAAGAATGTAATGGCATTCGTTTTTTTTTTTTCATATTATTGAATAATTTTAAATCCATAGTCTATTTAGTAAAATATTTACATATCATAATTTAATTTAAAAAATAAATCTTAAAATTTAAATTTTACAAATTAAATATTACCATTTAAATCAAATACAATTTACCGTTATCAAATCTACTTCAATTATGTGTTGGATGGTAAAAAATCAAATTTACACATAAAGTCTCAAATCTTGAGAAGATGGGTCCTGCTTTATAACTTCCTTTTTTTTCGTTTTTTTTTTAAAGGATATAACTTTGTTATCTTAGTTCTCTTTACCAATATGAAGATTTTAATCTTCTCTTTCGCTTGAAAAATAATTCGGGCAATATTTAAGTCGTATACATTTTGCATTGTCTACTTATAAAAAAAAATAGAATTCCTTTTAAAATTTTATTTTTTTGAAGTAGATACCATTTTTATTTTTAAATAGAGCAATACAAAATTTACAAACTCTAAACTTATATCTAACAATTTTACGCTTATAACAAAATTACTTATGCAAACAAAAAACCAATTGATCATTTTAGATTCCAAGGCCAAATCCGATAAAAGAAATTGGAATAATTCTATCCTGAAGTCTCTACATCACACATCATTCATTTGATATAATTTAATTTAGAATATGAATTTTAAAATTTCAATCTTATAAATTAAATTATGTCATATGAGTAAGATTTTAGAATAAGAAATTGAATATGATGTGTATGAATTTGTTGCATAGTCAAGTAGGAGTGAAAACAGACGCTATCTATGCAGTTTTTGACCAAAATCGATGTTAACCGATGGAGAGGATTTGTATGGAACAACTGATCGTACCAGTTGATGGGGAGGAGAAATACCGGCCGTATCGACTCTGATGATTCTGGAGGTTCTCGGTCAATTCTCAATCTCCCTAACGGCGAGGTTCATCTAAGAGAGTAGAGAGAGAGTGTTGCAAAGTGAGAGAAATTGAGAATCAGAAAAGAAGAAAAGAGGAGAAGAAGAAGATCTCGATTCAAAACGACGCCATTTCCATTATATATTTTTTTCAAATTGACGTTTCAAAACGATACCGTTTCACTAAAACAGTCCGGTCCAATTTCAAATTGGGACCAAACTGGCCGATGACGATTTTGACATAATTCTATTGTCAGCCGATCGATTTCGGCCCATTTTTTACTCTTATGGTCGGTCTGAGGCGATTTTGATCGGTTTGTTGGATTTGTGTACACTCCAATATCGAGGAATGGTATAAAGTTTGGGACAAAAAGGGTAAAAAAGGATCCTAACAAATAAAAGAGATGGTAGAGTTATCTTTTTCGAAAAAAAATGGAAGGAGCGAAATTGTTGTCCATTGTACATCAACGTCAGGAGCGGGTGTTAATTTGCGTATTCCACGGGATATGATTATGATTAATCGGTTCTTTTCCTTTATTATTATTATTTTTTAAAAAAAAGAGGGCTAATTATTTATAATGTCGAGATTTGTGTTAAAAATAATGGTAAAATATAAGGCATGTGACAATGACCCCACATATAAGGCATGTGACAATGACCCCACTCTACTCACTTCCTCATTATTCCTACTTCTACTTGTCTTGAAATTATTCACTCAATCCTTTGAAATCTTGGCCACGCTTTCCCATAATTTTTTTTTTTTTTTTATAGCCTCTAGACTTCCCATATAAAATGAGAGAGTATATTGGAAATAAAATTTATGGTATTTTATTAAATATTTGGAGTATCCTCTGCATGTATTTTTTTTTAATAAAATTGATAGTATTGAATTTGAACAATCCTTTTATCTATGCCGAATGTTTGAGGCACAATGCATTAACGTCAATTCATACTAATGTTGTTTAGTCACTTTACTATTATTTATTATTATTCATTTTTATTTAAATTTTTTTATTACTATTCACAATATCATCTGAAATTACTTATATCCAAAAGCAGCTTAAGTTTAAGTGGTAAAATCCAAATAAAAAGAGTTACAATTAAAAAATCTAACATGTAATTACTCATAATCTTTCTCAGCAACAAAACAAATTTCCATTCAAATCTAAGAGAAAAATGGGTTTAAAACTTTAAAAGTATACGTATGAATACAGAGGGTACCAAAACCAAAGGGAAGAATCTGAAGTGAGAATGGGTTAGGGGGAGAGAGAGAGAGAGAAATATGGGAGTGAATTTGGCCATAATNAAATCTAACATGTAATTACTCATAATCTTTCTCAGCAACAAAACAAATTTCCATTCAAATCTAAGAGAAAAATGGGTTTAAAACTTTAAAAGTATACGTATGAATATAGAGGGTACCAAAACAAAGGGAAGAATCTGAAGTGAGAATGGGTAAGCGCCGAGAAGACACCAGTCATGAGGGCAAGCGCCGAGAAGACACGTAACGGCGCGTGGAAAGCGACCATTTTTCTTTTTCTTTTTCCTCATCCACTGTAGCGTTTCATCACCGGCGTGTGCTTTCCCTCTTCTTCTTTCTTCTTCCTCCTCGGCTTACATTCATCTCTTTCCAAAAAAAAGTCAAGTCTTTGAGTCTGAAGTGGAGGATTCTTTTGGTTTACTTCTTTGAAAACTCTCGCGTCTTTGCCTATCTTATTCCTCAACCAGAAGAACAAGTCTAATTTTCTCTTCCCTTTCCCATTACTTATTCTCTTTCTACTTCTAGAATCTATATAAAGCTCATTCATTCATCACCCACGAGTCCTGGCTAGTTTTTACCACTGGGTTTTGACAATTCTACGAGAAATCCCATTTGGGTTTTAGTCCCCTTTTTTTCGAGTTTCTAGTTTTGGGAATCCGAATTTGTGTTGGGTTTCGAGTGAATCTTGAGTAGCTGATACATTGCTGTGGGAAGAAAAAAAGATTTTGCAGCAACTTGGATAGACAGGCATGGAGAATTCCTCTAGGCCGAGTCGATCGGCATTGGACAACTCACCGGCCGTGAAACTAACAGGAAAAATAATGGTGGTAGCCATAATAGTGCTCTTCGTTGTTGTGGTATTTGTCCTTTTCCTCCATCTCTACGCCAAATGGTTCTGGTGGCGCATTGATGAAGCCAACCCTTCTGCCCATCCCCGCCGCCGCCGCCGCCGCTTCGTCTTCGCCCCCGGCCAAGAACCGGCGATCTCCGCCACCCAGCGAAGAGGGCTCGACCCCTTTGTCCTCCGCTCACTCCCCGTATTGATATTCAATCCAAATGATTTCAAAGAAGGGTTGGAATGTGCGGTTTGCCTCTCTGAGCTAGTGCAAGGAGAGAAAGCTAGGCTGCTCCCCAAATGCAATCATGGGTTCCATGTCGATTGCATCGATATGTGGTTCCAGTCCCACTCCACCTGTCCGCTCTGCCGGAACCCAGTTGCTCCTGAAAGCCCCAATTCCAGCAACGATACTAGTGCTGAGTTAGCAGAGGATTTCGAGTCATCAGGAGAGAACTTAGTTGCTGGGTATTCCACAGAATCTCCAAATTTCCCCACAAACGTCTTGTTTTGGGGAAACCAGACTCAGGTAAGTTCTAGGGGCGCTTGTTTGGAGGAAGGTCCTTCTCAATGCCCTCCTTGTCCACCATCTTCTTCGTCAGCAGCTGGTAGTAGTAGGCCGACCGACGGAATGCTGGTGATCGATATACCAAGGCAGATGACTGATAACTTGTCATCGTTGTCTCCTTCGGCAAGCAGGTTTGCCGAGGAGGAATCAAAGTCGCCGATGACTGCAAGACTCAGGTCATTGAAGAGGCTTTTGAGCAGGGATAGAAGGACAAGTCCTCGTACTCCCGGTTCTGTTGATGTTGAGCAAGCAGGCAGCTAGAGAGCAAGTCCCTTAATAGTTAGACTGAACATATCGCGGCTAGTACAGAGTATTGCTGAGAAATCAGCTCAAGAATATTGGAAGAGATGATTGGAGTCCGGTTCTTCCATCCTTGAAAGTTGCTACTTCTTTTGGGGGAGATCCCCCCGGGTTAATTTCTTCAATTTTCTTTCATTCTTGATCTTGACATAGATACTTAGGAGCTTGAGGTTGCTATCTCAACGATCTGAATCTCTTGTTTTATACAAGGAGTTTGAATATCTGTCTTCGAACAGAAGTGAACAGTTTTTTCTTTTATTTGAAATGCCAATATTGTCATGAAGTAAAATACGTTTCTGGGTTTTAGAGAGGGTGGACAAGTAGAGGTGTGTTATGATGCATTCTTGTTTTCTCGTTGATTAATATCAACAGCACCCCTGCCCCAACTCATTGCTGATTTGAAGTTTACAAATTTGCATGTGAAGAACACAAAAAAGTAGCATTTACATGATCAAAACATAGCTTTGAGTAATTGGACCCATGCATCATCAGCTTGAAGTTTCATACACTTAATTTCTGGTAAGGTTGTTGGTTGGAAATTAAGTTGTACCTTTAAGCAGCTTGAAGCAAATGGTGTGGAGTGATAACGTATTAAGACAGAAAATTCACAGCTCACAACCACGGTAACAGATTCAGGAAATTCACAAGTCAGTGCCTCGCACGCCAGTGCCAGGGAAACAACTCTCGCGTGCTTGCAGGAGCAGAGCACAACGAGCTTGCAGGAGCCAGTGCCACGGAAACAACTCCATCGTGATTGCAGGAGCAGAGCACAAGCACTACCAAATCAGTAGCCTCAACAGAATATTTCAGAAATGACAGAGCAACCAACAAATGGCTGAACACCACGTGTCCTATCATAACCAGGTGGTTCTCCCATAACCGAATGCACTACTATCTTTTATTTCATCTTACTTTGTATAAATATAGTCAAATAATCAATGTACAGTGTGTGAAAGGAAATAGAAGAATATTAATGAAAACAGAGTTTACTTTGTGGCATTCTCTCGGGCATCTTGTGTGCTGTTGCTATCTTCTTCCTCTCCGATAGTCTTGGTTTCTTGGGATGCGCTTGTCACAATGCTATTGTTGCCCACAGACAATTGGCTCCTTTCAATTATGAATGTCTGTCTTCTCATTTAGCTGCTCTTCACTGGAATTCAGGCCATTTCTTTTCGCTCGTAGGTTCGAATTTTGAAAGACTTTTCATGACCGTCTAGTACTCCACCTTCCCTGTCCACTCACAGATATTATTATTATTACAGTTCCTCTTCTGGCCGGTGTCTCCAATTTATTGGTCTTATCGGAAACCAATAGCAAGCTGCCATGTAAGCCTTCCTCCATTCTCACTTTGGAGACGCATAGTAGGAGATCATGTTCAGTTCCTCCTTCCCGCTCGACTCTCTCTCTCATGCAGGTTGATCTCTCACGGGAAATGCTTACCGAAATCTCTCTCTCTCTCTCTCTCTCTCTCTCATGGGATTCCAAAATCGCTCGACTCTCTCGATCTCTCAGTTAGCTGCCCACCTTCTTCATAACCAACATAACCAGGTGGAGCCCCAACGAGTCGTGAAACTGCATGCTTTCCCATGTATTCACTCATATTGATTCTGACAAGAGCATTTTTTGTGTTAAAGAGATAACCGGCTAAGGCTTTTGCAAGCTCTTTTTCCCCCACACCAGTAGGGCCCATGAACATGAAACTTGCTATAGGTATATTTGGGTTGGACAGTCCTGCCCTTGAGCGGCGGATGGACTCTGCAACTACTTTAACTACCATGTCTTGACCAACCACCCTTTTGTAAAGAACCTCTTCCAGCTTGACTAGCTTGTCTCTCTCTGATTGTTGAAGATTTGATATTGGTATACCGGTCCATTTGCTAACAATCTCAGGAATATCAAGATCGGTGACCTCTTCTCGAAGCAAAGAATGTCCAGACTTCCAGAATTCAACAAGGTTCTTCTCTGCCTCTTCTAATTGGCGTTGAAGGGTTATTAAAGTTCCATACTTGAGTTCAGCTGCACGATTTAGGTCATATTCGCGCTCAACAGATTCCACCTCTTGGTTAACTCTATCAATCTGTAGGCATTTTAAAAGAGAATTTAAACGGGGGGATATGAAGGTGTTATCATCAAAGAATTATGTACCAAGTGCATAAGTACCTCTTCTTTAATTGATCTTATTCGTGTCATGAGAATCTTTTCATGTTCCCACAGTTCAGTTAATTCTTTCTGTTTTTGTTTAAGGAAAGCCAAATCATTTTCTAGCTTGCTTAACCTTTCTTTATATGCTTTATCGGTGTCATTTTTCAATGAGAGCTTCTCCATCTTTAACTTGATAACAGCTGTGTCTATCTCATCTAGCTTTATAGGCTTAGAAGTGATTTCCATTTTCAGCTTTGCAGCAGCCTCGTCAAGAAGATCAATGGCTGAAAGAAAAAATCAAAACTAAAATGTTCAACACGAATAATGGCCATGGCCAGAGAGAGAGTGGGGGATCGAGAGATAGAGTGAGTGAGTGAGAGAGCAGAGAGAGAGGGAGGCTCGAGAGACTGAGAGAGTGAGAGAGCTTATTCTTTGTTTACGCGGTCTCATCTAGAAAACCTTATAACCGATGTCTCTTATAATCAGTGTAAATAGAAGACCAATGCCAGCTTACCACGTGGGGGAGATCATGGGTGAAATTGAGAGTGAAATTAAGACCGCGTCAGAGAATAAGCTCTCTCACTCTCTATGTCTCTCGAGCCTCCCTCTCTCTCTACTCTCTCACTCTCTCTCTGTGTCTCTCGATCCCTCACTCTCTCTCTGGCCATGGCCACTATTCGTGTTGAACATTTTAGTTTTGATTTTTTCTTTCAGCCATTGATCTTCTTGAAAAGGCTGCTGCAAAGCTGAAATGGAAATCACTTCTAAGCCTACAGAGCTGGATGAGATAGACAGAGTTGTTATCAAGTTGGAGATGGATAAGCTCTCATTGAAAAATGACACCGATAAAACATCTAAAGAAAGGTTAAGCAAGCTAGAAAATGATTTGGCTTTCCTTAAACAAAAACATAAAGAATTAATTGAACTGTGGGAACATGAAAAGGTTATCATGACACGAATAAGATCAATTAAAGAAGAGGTACTTATGCACTTGGTACATAATTCTTTGACGATCACACCTTCATATCCCCCCGTTTAAATTCTCTTTTAAAATGCCTGCAGATTGATAGAGTTAACCAATAGGTGGAATCTGCTGAGCGCGAATATGACCTAAATCGTGCAGCTGAACTCAAGTATGGAACTCTAATAACCCTTCAACGCCAATTAGAAGAGGCAGAGAAGAACCTTGCTGAATTCTGGAAGGCTGGACATTCTTTGCTTCAAGAAGAGGTCACTGATCTTGATATTGCTAAGATTGTTAGCAAATGGACCGGTATACCAGTATCAAATCTTCAACAATCAGAGAGAGACAAGCTAGAAGAGCTTCTTCACAAGAGGGTGGTTGGTCAAGACATGGCAGTTAAAGTAGTTGCAAAGACCATCCGCCGCTCGAGGGCAGGACTGTCCAACCCAAATAAACCCATAGCAAGTTTCATGTTCATGGGCCCCACTGGTGTGGGGAAAACAGAGCTTGCAAAAGCCTTAGCCGGTTATCTCTTTAACACAAAAAATGCTCTTGTCAAAATTGATATGAATGAGTACATGGAGAAGCATGTAGTTTCACGACTCGTTGGGACTCCACCTGGTTATGTTGGTTATGAAAAAGGTGGGCAGCTAACTGAGAGATCGAGTGAGTCGAGCGATTTCGGGATTTCGAGATCTCATAAGAGAGAGAGAGAGTGAGTGAGTGATTTTGAGATCCCGTGAGAGATCAAAGGGGGGAGAGAGAAAGAGATTAGGGAGATTTCAATTCGGGTAAGAGATTGAAGGAGAGAGATAGAGCTACAAGCATTTTCATTTAGGTAAGAGATCAAAGGAGAGAGAGAGAGAGAGAGAGATTATGGAGATTTCAGTTCGGTAAGAGATCGAATGAGAGAGAGAGAGAGAGCTTCGAGCGTTTTTAGGAGGCATTTCCTGTAAGAGATCGACCTGCATGAGAGAGAGCGTCAAATAGGAAGGAGGAACTGAACATGATCCCCTGCTATGCATCCCCAAAGTGGGAATGGAGAAAGGCTTACGTGGTAGCTTGCTATTGGTCTCCGATAAGACCACTAAATAGGAGACACCAGCCAGAAGAGGAACTGTAAATCAAATACAGAAGGAAGATGGGAAGAATGAGAGACATTCCAGGACAATTATTGAGGGTTTTTTCTTTCTTTGGTTTTGATGGGTAATTAGGGACCATTACAATTATGATTTCAATGGGCATGCACATTTCAATAGCAAAAAAAAGTTGTTTCGCCACATCCTCAAGCTTGCTTGATCATGACATGTTAGGTTACACATCTTTTGAGGGATTACAAATTTTGTTTTCTGACAACGTATCATAACGAAGAATAATGATATATACAGTCGTAAAGTACACAAGTATCGTACAGTCGTTTTGAAAAAGAATAAGATCTACTATTAAAAAGTTAATTTTTTTTATGTGAGTTTCGTATTTATTCATTTTTTTTTCAAAATGATTGCGCGGCACTTGCACACTCACGACTGCAACAATCATTTCTCTACAACAAAAGTAGCAATATTTAGATCTTAAGGAAAATTATAATTAGTTTACAACTAGTTTATTATTTTATTTAAAATGAAAGGTTGTTAAGTAAAATTGAAATTATCTTTTAATGAAGTGTCACAATTATATTGATTAATTTAAAATGAATTGTAAACTAATTGTAAAGTAGTTTTAGATGTATCATTATCATTTTCTAAATTTTTGCACCTCTCTTCAAAACTCTATTAAAAAATTCACCAAAATCAATAAAAATTTGAAAGAACCCAATAATGCTACCTTTGGAACATGGAAGGAGCTGAGCTTATCTGAATTGAGTTTAAATTTAAGTCTAATACAACATTTAAATACACAACTTTTAAATAACTAAATATCACTAAATTCAAAATCTCTTTACACGTGAGATTCACAATTTTTTTTAACTCAACATCTCTTTACACGCGGGATTCACAATATTTTTTAACTTTTCATAAATAGATCTAAATTCATCTTAACATCCAAACACATATAAACTCATCTTAAGTGGGCTTCACAAAACTCATTCTATCATCTCAACTCACAACTATTTATAAAAAACTCAACTTATTTCAGTTCAACTCAATATCCAAACGCTACCTAAATGGAATCACAGAAAAAGTCCAGAAGGCAGAAAGTATATCCCGTCCTCAAATTTCACTCAATTTCGCAACAAGATGAATAACATTTTAATGTGGAAAATGCAGATGCACCACATTCAAGCTCGGGCCAAAAAACTTCTTGCGGATGTCCATGATTCCCATGCACTAAGTTACCAGGTAAACAGGGCTATAGGTTTGAAGGGCTTGAGGTCTATCTAGTTCGTCGAGACACATGTAAGGTATCTCATTCTCCACTCTCTTAATTGTGGGGTTGAAAAGACCGGTGAGAGGTCCGGATGACGGGCGCCGGTGCCTGCCATCATTGTTCTTGGTCTTGCCACTGCCATGGATTGGACCAGAAACAAGATGCCGTTTTGGAAGAGAATTCATGTAAGGACTACTACTTGTCGATTTCCCTCGAGGCTCGCTCTTTTTGTCAGTTTTCCACCATAAAAAGAGATGGTTTTTCCATGATTTCTTGCCGGCCTGTTTGTCTTCGGGCAATCTTTTCTTTCCTTTTTCTTCTGGATAAAGTGGTGAGCTCTGGAAATCTACAACTCTTCCCTGGTGGTGCCTTGCTTCTTCCAAGAACTGATCAAACATAAATCCAACCAAAATCTTTAAAAAAAATGGCATATACGCACATAAAACTGCATATGCTGTAGAATCCATTTTATGAAAATATAGATGATTAACAATGACAGTCTAAAAGTTATAAATCAAAGAGTAATGGAGAAAAGAGAGACAATATCATCCACTGACCAAGATTCAACCTTTTAATTCTTCTGCAACATCAGGAAATTGACGGGAACAAGGAATTTAGAAACAATCACCTGAGAAAAGTCCACATGAAGATCAAATATTCCATCGCCCCCGAAAGCACTCGTTTCATATTTCGGGTATACTGGAGATTTCTTCATCGTTGCCTGCAAGTAGCTTGTCCAAAAACTCACTCACAGAACAAAGCGTTAAAGGAATTCATCCAAAAAAGAAACATTCGGCTATACAGTTCAGGAGAGCTTGAGATTATAAATCCTCCAATTTTTTAAAGATAACGACTCGAAGCAAGAAAAGGGTTTTGATGTAAAATGACTATCAAAAGGACACGATGATGAAAGAATAGTGTCATCTGTCTAGTATTGATGGTTATGGGAGAAAGCAAGTATCTAAAATCATTTTGAAAAAAGTGAATAAATATGAGATTTATATAAAAAAATTAATTAATTTTTTAATAATAGATTATGCTTTTTTTTAAAATGATTGCATATCACTTGCACACTCAATAATTGTATGTAGTATTATTGTAATATAATATACTAAATCAAATTATTTGAATTTATAAATTTATTTCTATGAGATTTTTTATATATTAAATATTTTCCTTTGGGGTGTAAGGGCTACTAACAAAAGAGTAAAAGATATGTAATGGAGTTGCTCAGCATTTTATTCCCAACTTAACAAGCCAAGCATAAACTATGAAGTGGTGTATTAATATGACTCTATCTCTCATGGGACCGATAACCCACCAGTCATTGAAGAAAAAACAAAAATTAAAGAAATGGTTTTTTATTTAAAATTTGTAATATAAATATTAGTGATAGAAAAAAGACGAAATCAAGGGCAAACTTTGTCTTTTTGTTCATGAGATCGCGCGACAATTGCGGCCCCCTAATGGTGGGGTGCTCTAAGCAATATTTTGAATACGGTATTGATAACCGTTTCGGTCGAGATATTAAAATGAGATATTTTCATATTAATATTGTTTTAAAATAGTTTCTATATAAATTATATTTTAAAATAATAGTCTGTATATAAATAAATTATATATAAATTAAAAACAGTCTGATCTGAATTGGGGGGTCAAAAAATGAATTTATAGTTTGAAGAAATGAAAAAAAAAAAAAGTAAAGGCCAGAATTATGACCGGTATGAGACTATATCCTTCTCTGTACCAACTCATCACATGAACGAAATATTTCAACCAAAACATTGTCTCCAAGGGCTTATTTATTTATTATTAAATTTATTATGATTTTAAAATGAATGGGGAGACTGCATCCTTGGTTTAAGGCGCGTTGTAAGGGTTTAGCAGGGTTGTGTTTAGGTACTTATTTAGGTTTTCAAGAAGTCAGTTCATAGAAAATGATAGATATACAATTGTTTTTATAATAATTTATATAATTATATTTGAAATGAAAAATATTTCTATAAAATAAATTATGAAAGTAACGTTACTTTATTTAAATACCTTATTTTAAAAAATATAGTTATAAAATTGATTATGCGTGTGCCATTACTCTAAGAATTTTTGTTGTATGGGCTAGGTTTTAAAGTGATTCTTTTTGTGAGTGGAGAGGCAAGTGAGAGTTTGGGGACAATGCCCTTGAAATACATGGAGAGAGAACAAATTCCAACCCCACCAAAAGAATTATGATTTCATTCCACAACACCAATTATAGCTTGTTTGGATACAGAAATCATCTCACTTCATCTCATCTCATCTCACTTCATCTAATCTAATTATTACAACTTTTTCAAAGTTCAAAATAATAATAATATAAAAAAATAATATTTTAATAATATTTTATTCAATTCATCTAAAACCATATATCTCATCTCACTGTCCAAACGAACCCATAATAATTCCCTTCCCCTGATGGACGCTACAACAATGGTGTTGTTAATCGTAATGTTTGTTGTTTTCCATACGATTTGTGGAATCAACATAGAAAAATAAAAATCAAATTCTTTCTCTCGTTGCCTAAGCACAAAAATATCCACGTGGGTAAAAAAGTTGAACGAACAATGGAAACGGCGCTAAAAATAAAGCTCCTAGGTTTAAACACAAAATGATTTAGGCCAATATTAATACCCAAAAAACAAAAGAAAGAAATAAAGCAAAGCTTCTCATGATTGTTGAGGCATCCCGGGTTTACCGAAAATTTGAAGACTTTTGAGTATATCTGGCCTGAAAATGGTTCCCTTTTTAACCTTCTGAGCATATCACCACTCTCTCCGTCCATTTCATTAGGCTTAAGGGACCAACCATCTCATGGTGGCTTTCCGATCATTTGCAATTTAATCCCATTTTCATACTGAATAAACACAATACACACTCATATAATCAGCTCATTAGCGTTATGTTGCTTGCCTCCCTTTGCACTATACCCTTCAGGTCTGTATTTGTAGCCATCGAAACCAACCCCTCTTCACGGCAAAACACGGTGGTTCACGCCATTGCTCCAGCAAAAACGCTATCTCTAGGCTGTCAAATACAGTATGGCAGTCCACATATAAAAAAATGATGAGAGAAGAAGAACAAACAGTAGTAAGAGCACCAAAAATAAAACTCGAACAAAATTATGATAGCGTGACGGCCGTGTGCTGTTTGATCAAAAACTAAAACTCGGTCTATTAAGATAACACGACAGCCGTGTAATGTTTGGCCATCAGCTGATATCCTGTCTGGCATTGACATAAAACCAGAAAACATCATCAAGATTGCTCCAACACCACTATACACAATTATGTTGGACACTCTATACTTGCGAAGCCTTTGTCAGTTGACCCTTATAAATATTACACTTTTCACCAATATATCAAAGTTGAAGCAGAGGCAGGGCCATTACAATGCCAAAGATGGAAACCAGCAAGAACATCAACCAAGTTGGGAATGACTGCTTCCTGTTGATTCTCATATCCTTCACAGCACCTACTCTTTTCACATCTTCTCCCACTCGTTTCATGGGTGTGGAAATTTCTTGAGATAGTCCTGGTGGTACCTGCTCTGCAGCAAGCTTCTCGGACAGCTGCTGCTGGTTATACTTGTCCACATACTCAGAAAACAGTTTCCTGAATGTGGGGCTGTTATGATAAAGAAAACAAGATCCAATTAGGTTCAGAGTGAAACCATCTATCATCAAAAAACCTAAAACATTTTAAAATAAGAAACTGATGCAAATTTCCCAATTGCTGGTACCAATCCTACCGAGGAGTGGATGATGTCTGAAAGCAGGTAAGAGGTAAAATATAATTACAATTTAAGTTTAAAAGCAACTGTGGCAAGGGGTGCACAGAGCCAGCTTCTATTCATTCCTTATATTGCATGATTTAGTCCTCGTTCCAAGCAACATATGTTGCAGTCCAAGCACCACTTTTACCATATAAATGGCTGCAATTTAATATTATTCAGGGAGCTTTTTGGAAAGAGATGAAAGGGATGTATCTGAACATCTGCTGCTCATGACCCATTCACTTGCGTAGATGTATCTCATAGGCCATATTCTCCCATATGTCATTGGCTTCAGTGCACAATGGTATATGCATAAAAGTGGAGGTCAAAAAACGACTTTCAAGTGAGACTTGGAACAGTTAAAAAAAACAAGAGAGAAATCCTGTGTAGATGGTGCAAATTACTTACTTCTTACAATTAAAAGCAAGGGAAGCCTTGGCGAGACTTTGCTTCTCAGCAACAGTAGTGTTCACACTGCCAGTGGTAGGACTGTTGTCCATCTGCATGAGGGAAATGCATCCAGTCATAAACAAATCGTCAAAGAGCAACGAGAACTCCAGCTGTTCTTCAAGTATATTCCAATATAAGTAACTGTTGATATCTAACCATCGGAAACTTCCAGCCCATAAAAGATAATTCACAATTTCACACAACTGAGTTTTAATGGACTGAGTTTTCATATATTTTCTAGTATCTTTTCTATGTCCAATTAGCTATTCCTCTTGGATACGTCCTATATATTTGAGTGATGCCTTTTCAAATTTTCAATTAAAAAAATTATTTATTAAAAAACAAAACTCAACTCAGCCCAATTAAGGCTTAAGCCAGCTCAAATTTTCCATTAATTGATACTTATTAAAAAAAATCCATTAATAGCTTGCTCATCAACTAATCAGGCTGGCCAAATGTACAATTGGATTTCACAATGGAGAAAATAACAAAAAAAAAAAAAAAACCATGAGCCAACTGTCTTAGTTGTCGAATGTAAAGGAGCAGAACTTATATCATCCAGCTTCTATCATAACATATGAAACAGTAACTCACCATGAATGAAAGAAGCCCTGTGAGTATGCTGCATTATTGAGGAAGAAAAAATATTAACGAAAGACTGAAAAAGAAATCTAGTCTACCACAACAATTCCTTGGAACAACGAAGCTTGTCAACAAGCAAATAATAGTATTTCATGGTAATAGAGAACATATGGAAAGAGTACTTCAGAAATAGAATCTGTCCTACCTTGATACAGACCACATTGGATTCCAACTTTCAGGATGAACTGCAAAACAAAAAATGAAAGGCAAACAGAAAATCGGTAAGCAAAGAAAAAAAAAAAAAAAAAAAAAAGGTTTCCTTCAACCAGTTCCATAAAAAAACTTACAATCGCTCATGGATAAGCATATTTTCTTTTGTGTCATGAACCGTCCGTTTGGGGTGGTCATGCTACAAGGCAGAAAATGGTGAATAAAAGTTAGGAGCAATCAATACCAATACACTTAGAAAATCAGAATACCAACGCTGCAAATACCTGCCTATTTCTTGGAAAATTATGGAATCTGAAAAATAGATTACCTAATTCCTGGTGGTTTATAGGGATATTGTGGAGGAAACTTGATCTTTCCATAGTAATATCCACCTGATCACAATGAGCAGAGAAGTTTCCCACAATTAAATTAGATAAATGCCATGATCAGGACTCTATGAAGAGAGGACAAAACATGTTGAGAACCCGATCTCACGCTCCAATGATAAACTTAACGAACCTGCAAAAGGTGTTCCTTCACTTCCCTCTAACACATAATCTGGAATAGAAGGATGAATAATAAAAACAAGGTCACAAAAATGCAAGTATAATGATAAAACCTAAGTAAGTTAGAGAACAAAAGGGAAAAGGTAAGATCAGCAGATAAGGAATATCATGTAAATAAATCCACCACCAGATATGGTGGCAACCCTCTCTATTCACAGCAAAGCAAGTGTCACAATACATGAGCTAACCCTGAGGAAATAGGAAACACTACTTATAATAAACATTTACCAAGCAAATTGTATGATATGATGATATGTTAAGGAATACCCTCTTCCTTGACTGAGATACAGGTCAGTGTCATTGGCTACAAAAAAGAGTGCAGTTGTGGACCATTCACATTCAGTTAGAAAGAACCTTTATTTATGTTGGTAAATTCCATCCCAAAGGTGCTAAAAACATTTAAAAGCTAAACAGGGATCCATCCAAAGATTCCTAACAATAAAAAAATAAAAATAAAAATCCTTATATTACCTATTGGCCAATCTTATTGAGAATATATGACAAACAGTCTAACAGTTTATCTTCTTTACCTTCTATTAAATTAGCCAAAAGCCTGAATAACATCACCTTATTTTGTATGCAAAAAGAGAGACAAAAAGTGGTAGTAGAGTTCAATTACCACTATAGAAATTATTCTATTTTGTAAACTCAAAGACAGCATTTGGAATAAACTTACGCCACTCAAGAATGTCATTTGGTGAAGGACGGGCCACAACATGGGAAACTGGTTCCTACAAGTCATTGAAAATATAATCAAACATCATATGCCTTTTCAATGGGCATATATCATCTAAGAATATCCAGTTCGAAATGGAAAACAATAGCAATGAAGCTTTCACTTCAAAAATGGACGGTCTGACAGATGATCTTTTTTTTTAATATGTAAGAGGTAAATTTCATTGATATGAATGAAATAGGCATAGCCCGTGTACACAGTGAGTATACAAAAGAACACCTAAAGACATTCTACTTTAAAACCTTAAACCTTTCTTTTTCTACTTTCAATTGCCAGTTTTATCTCAAATGTTGGTTTGAATCTATGGAATCTACAACATGGTGGATGTGGGTCACCATAAAGCCAAAACATTTTTCATACATGGATGATTCAGCTGCACTCCAGCCAAACTTAAGCTGAGCAAGATATACTAGAGAGGAACAAAGTTCACTCTACAGATCCACATATTATGGACCTATGAAAATTATAGTTACATAAAAAAAAAATTATGAAAATAATTACATAAAAACTTAGATGTATTAAAGGGAGACATACTTTACAAAGTGCTCGATATTCCTTCTGAAGGCGCTTGATACATGACTTTTCCGCCATCTCAGATACCAACAATAGTATTTGAAGCCCTAGCTGATATTTTCTTTAATACAAAATCTACTAGTTGTTGCCTGATAAACATAAAAGAAAATTAAGGCTATTAGATACTTATAAACGTTTCCAAAATATCTTTAGACTATGAACCTCTAGAAAATAACACAATCGTTTAACAAAGATAAAGAGCAGGTTCTAGTGTGTGGGAAAAAAAGCATGCAGCCCACAATTTTCTGGAACCATAAATTATTTGACCTGCTGTAAAAAGAAGAAACGCGATTGAGACAACAGGCTTTAGGGGGAAGTAGCTAAATAAAAATGTCACGATTTCCAATCACGGATATTAAAGGTCGTTTATCAAGTATAGATTTTCTGGGCGCACCTACTCATAATATAGAATCCGGGCTTTGTGATAGTACCAGAAATTACTAGCAATACGACTTAAAGTTTTCGATTCTAACGAAAACAACAAAATAGTCCAGCATAATATTAGGGAAAAATCACGTCGGGTTTTCTAGAAATTCGTTCAGATTCAATCATTCAATTGTGCCTTTTGATGCTTCTCAGAGGAGCACATATAGGGGGACACAAAATAAAATGAAAAAAGCATTCATTCCTTCCTCTCCAGCAGTTAAAACTCTTTTGTATGATAGAATTCTTCAAATCACAGAGAAACTCCTTAATTTAACATACGACATATGTTTTCACCGCTGATTCATCATAATAGTTAGTTCGATCCCAATAAACGGAACAGAACGGAACCAAATCAAAGAGCTAAAACCATGATCCAACAATAAAAGCTAGGCAAGTATACACCAAATAGAAAAAAAAAAAAAAATGAAACTGAAACCATTCTTACCAGACAGAGATCGGGGTGGCTGGGGCTTCAAAATTCAGGACTTTGTTGGATGCTCTCTTGTTATTATTCTGTATATTCCGAAACGGATAAAATAAGGAGGGGCCGTTACGGATGAGGATTAGGTTTTAATTGAATCAATCAATGCATAAGAATTAGGGGTTTTTTGAAAGTATATACAGTTACCAGTGAAAGCTGTAATCGGAAGGGAAAATATCAGTAGGATTCGTTTCGGGAACGGCCTTCGTTCAAAGGGAAACTCTCATAAAGACGTTCTTGCCCCTTTTTATTTTCCTTTCTCTTTTTCTTTTCTGGTACTCGCTTCCGTTATAAGGTACGGTCAGTTTCGTCCGCATGACTTTGCTTTAGCTTCTGTCGACAACCCATTTTATTTTGGGTGGGTCTACGCGTAAGCGGGGGCTCCCGCTAATATTTTAATTTTTTTTTTTATGATTTTTTTAATATTTTTTTTAAAAAAATTCATAATATTATTAAAAAATACTTACTAAAAAAAAATAAAAAATTACCAGCAGGAGCTCCATAAGTATCAAATAGCTCTTTTTTATAAGCGAAGTGGACAACAAACCTAATAAAATGTTGAATAGTGTAATTTAACGAACTCATTAAATAATGCTCTCTCGGCAGAAAATCTGTAGTAGTACAAGAACTGCCGTGTTTGCGAAGGCACAAAACTTGCGGTCAAAGACCAAAAAGCTCAACAGATGCTTCTTTCAAATGCAAGTACGACAACTATAACTAAACAAAGAAAGTAATTTCCTCTACTTCTATGAAGCTAATGGAAACTTTTACAAAATCAAAGGCCACACGTACATTATCCTTTCACAGCATGTTTAAAACTTGAGTTGTTAACAATTTTGAAACGGAAAGTAGAGCAACCACATCTTCATGCTTTCAACTTCTTTTTGGAAGTGTTCAACTGGGCATCTTTTCTTTCCCTTTTCTTCCCCGTCTTGCTGACAGATTGGTCCAGTTCCTTGCTCCACCTTACATTTTCTTTCATTTTACCCACTGCTGCAACATTATCAGACCCATCGTGACTTTTTCTCTTCTTCAAGTTCTTATTTTTCACCTGGGTTATATTATAATCTACTGAGGTTTCTGGATGTTTTCTACTGTGCTGATCGGCTTTTTTTGTCTTGCTCTTAAAACCGGACGTGCTCAAAAATGGTACACCAGAAGAAAGGTGATTGTCGATCTCTTTCCTCATTTCCTTCAGGTCTTTTGGGTGTGATGAATGCTTGGAGGTGTCAGCAAGAAAACCCTCATTCTTAAGTGGCTTGGCTTCACCGGAGCCAAACGTAGCATAAAACTCATCATAAGCTGATTGTTTTGATGCTAGTTTTGACCTCCACTGATCAGGTTGGGTGGCAAATCTGTTGTAATAAGCCAAATGAATCAACATGCAATGGTTAAGAAGAACAAAAAACTGCCAAAATAATTTTTAGAAAGGCAAAATACTAGAATAACTTATGCAAAGTAACCGACTATCCTATCCTTCCTTCTAAGATAATTTCCTGTGGATACGAACATAGATACAAGCAAAAACCAATGCAACCCTACCATCAGATTTTCTACAATAATTCTCAGTAGATAAAAACAGAATATGTCCAACAGCTTACCTGTCAACATCAAGATTTCTTATTAGATAAGGGCCTTGCTTTGTCTTGGAAAGTTCACTTTGCACAGCTACCAACTCGGTTACTATGGCCTCTCTTAGTGACAAGTTACCGACAGTGAAGCACTTCTCTACAGTAAATGAACCTGATGGGTGCATTGAGAGCTCTCCAAAGTGTCCCCGAAGCCTCCAACCAAGCAAAAGAGAAAAGGAACAAATAAGTAGATAGAAAGCAGATTGAGAATAGAATGCATTAAAACTGCTCCCAAGATTTTCAATTTGAAATCCAGGAAAAGACCTAATAACACAGAGCAGATCAGGTTGAAAACATTATAAACACACATAACAAATAAAATAGTTTGTGATTGAAACAAGCATATGTTTCCAAGGATATATCAGCTGTTGAACGAGGCAAGAAGCCACCCGAGTTTTTGTAAGTCTAACCCTGTTCTTAACATCTAATTACTTGGCAGAAGAAAAGTCGGGATCAAGAATGTGAATAAGCAACAAAAGTAACGACCATGTTTCAGCATGACCAGACCTATCGCTTCTTTTTTCTTTTTTGATTGGTAACCAGACCCATCACTTCTAGTGAAAAGTGAAAAAAAAATTCCATAACCAGTAAATTAGTAATCACAGCCTCAAAATACATTTTTTTCTCTTCTGATGGTTCCCATTGTTGTGAGCTAAGTAACACCATCGGAGTCCTATAGTACTACAATTTGTTGAAGCTTCGCAAAGCACATCTTGATCCTAACCCTTCAAACCCCTGAGTAAATGGCTGTGGCAAGATGATAAGAAGCAAAAACTTTTATATGAAACAGCAGAAGCTCTATGGTGAAACTACCCTGCATTCTCAAACTAGTAGTCCAGCACAGCAGTTGATGTTACATATCATCAAGAAGAAAAAAAGTATTCATAAGAATATCTTAGCCTTGTAATTATTTATTACTTGCAACCAAAGTCTATCACACTTGTACATATATCCATACTTATTTCGTTGTAGGACTTAATCGTTTCAGATGGAGATGGTATCATCCACGGTAATGACATATTCCTCCTTTTTTTGGGCACGGTAAAGACAGTTAAATCCTTGGATGTGAACAAAGAAAATATTTCGGTTTATATCACTACTTCTGATGTTGAACATATATAACAATGGCAAAGTTTGAGAGTGGTCAATATAATGACTGTCACAGAGCGACATACAAAGGACAATTAATTAATAAAGCATGTCATCATCTATCCCAAGCAATTGCATTCAATAAAAGAACCTTAGCAGCTTAAATAAGAACTTCAGAAGATAATACAAGCTTCCAATACAGTTACAAGGCATACTTCATAACTAATCTGCGCTTTAGTTTTCCCGAAGCATTTGAAGTTAGAAAAGCTTCAATAACACGTGCTCCCCCTCTGTCTTTCACTGCTTCAAGTACATGATCAGTTTCCATGGATGTGATACTCATAACATAAGGCTGTATGTACTCCTGTGATATATGGTGTACTAGTATAAGCTCATAAATTATGATGAATTGCACAATAGATCAAGATGAGCTTCATTTATAATTATAGTGTCATTATATGGAACAGCAGAACATATTTCTCCAGAAAACCTTTCTTCCTCACCAAAACCAAGATAAGGAACAAGATTAAGATGTTAGTATGTTGTACATGCATAAGATATGAATGTACAATGCAAATATTAGACCATAGATGATATTCCACTTAATCTTTATCTTTTACCGCTAAAAGATCATCAGCATGGCTTACTTATTATTAGGAAAAAAAAAAAAAAAAAGGAAGAAGAAGAAGAAGAAGAAGAAGATCATCAGCATGGCTTGAAAGAAATATAAGAAACACCTAGATTGAGTTGAATTTCTACAAGCAATAGAAGTCACATCCCGTGGAAAAAAATTACCTGACTACAGTATCATATAAATCAATCTGATAAGAAGGTTCAGGGCCCACAGATATTACTGGTGATGAAAATTTATATGCGAACTGACTATTTTGCCAGGTTAAAAATTTAAACAGAACAGCCTGGCAGCTCACAGCATAGAAGTTGCTGAAAAAGCAGCAAGATCCAACATCTACTCTCTCTCTCTCAAACACACACAGAGGAAGGAACCCCTTTTAATGCACCATAAACAGCACTATAAGCTCAACAAGGTTTCGTGATGGGAAAAACAATTTTATGTGGTGCAGTAAAACAAAAAATAAAAATGAGGAAAACAACCTCTCTAAGACAACAAGAAGTGCAAAAGAGCACCAGCCACAACTATTTGCAACAGCAACAAAAATAGAAATTATATGAAGCTAATATGCAATATTCTACATATTGCATAAGTTGATTTCACAGCTTCTAACTACAATATGGAAATAACCATTTCAAAGGGTTTAAGACTTAGTTATTGGACTGAGCAAAACTATGAAGTGGGGATAATAGTGAGCCACCATAAATATATAAAAACAAGTGATGAAATGGTAATAAAAAAAAAAAGTCCTAACAAAGTTGCATACACTTTGATATCGGAATACCGCCTGGAGAATTAGAGAACCCATGACATGCATCCTGACACCGCTGGGCCAGTTCCAGTTAGATTTATCTTCACAGAAGAAAAAATTATCAAGGAACAGTATTCTAGGAACAATGAATCTGGGGGACTCATTTGCTGAACATATTGCAGCAGTGAGGGCCTGACAACACTACAAAACAACAATCAAACATGACCAAAATCAGAAAGTGGGCTCAGAAAATGGAGCCATAATTATACGAAAATTTGCAATTAGATTACTTTCCACGACTCTTAGTCATAAGTAACAATCATACTTAAATATCTGAATGAAAAGGAAAACTCAATTTTCTTGATGTAATTTTATTTCAGGATGAAAAAACAAAAATAATGAAGTATATAAATAAAAAGAAGAAAGAAACGAAGATAGAGTTAAAAACCTTATGTTCGTGAGAATGAAGCCTTTGACTTGATGCAATAAGTGAAGCAATAACTCCTGATCTTCCCATTTCAAGAAGAACCGCAAATTTTGGACCTAGTTCTTCCCAGATCAACTCCATCTTGTGGTAAAATGAGGAAGTTAATAAAGAACCAAAAGCAAATGCAGAAAATAAAACAAAAATAATTCATTAATTTGTTGTAAAATGAATATGCTCAGGGAGCCAAAAATAATAAGACACTATGTAAATAAATGCGCGTAACTAATTTAAACTACATTCGCACTTAAGCTATGCATATAGTCTTATAGATGTTGGCACCAATACTGGATAATTGAACTTTTGTAATCAACTACCCAAAAATCAGTTAGGCCTCATTTGTTTTCACGAGGCCTTAATCTGAAGTAGGATGAAGTGTCTTGAGAATCACACAAAATATAAGTGCATCAATAATTAAAAGTCAAGACACATACCTGATCTTGACATCTTGCATGAGAAATTAAGGCTTGAATAACAAAGTTCCCACAATGATGAGATGAAAGTTCAAACAAGGAATTCTTAAAAATTTTGGTAAACATCTCATTGAACAATACTTCAGGAGCCACTTCCAGAATGACCTGCAAATGTTACACAATGAAAATCAAAATTAATAGAAGCTACCATTAGAAAACAATTAGCTAGATAAAAAGGGGAATAGAATGGATAACATTGTGACTGCATTTGTAAATTGCTAAAGAGAGTTAATAATTCTAGGGAACAATAGCACGTTTTCTGAGATACACTTGTAGTAAGTCCATTATCTATAGTGGAATACTCATGTAACATTTGCATGTCTACTTGTAAAAGTTACTGGGAAAAACTTATGGTGTTGTATGGCATTGACTTGATTTCAAAAAGAAAACTCATGCATACATGCAAATAGAAAGTAAGCTATTTTATTCATACTTATAAAACAAAACACAAAGTAAGCTATTCCGAGACCAGACACAACCCATCATAAAATAACAGATGCCTGTAAATAATATGTATTCGATACAAATATGCTTCACCCTTATCTCTCAATGGGTCACTCACCTCCATCAAATGGCTAAACGCAGTTTCTTTCATCAAATTTACAACATCTCGCACAATGTCCATTTCTATGTAATTTCCTTCCAAGATATCTTCCTTGTTGCAGCCAAGAAGGATAGGAATTGCATGCAACAACTCTTCATCATTTCCCGCCAATAACTTCAGAGCTGTCTGCCACGTGAAATAGAATACAATTACATTTCAGCATGTCCTTGAAGCACAAAAAATATCTCATAGAAACAACAAAGTTGCTAATGAATTGTAAAAGCACATTACATCCATGGCATACTTTTTGATAGGTAAACAAAAACTTTATTGATATGAATAAGTAGGCTTGACGATATAGCGGGTTCACCATCGGATTGGGTTATGAATAAAGTTAATAGGTTTCAGCAAATCCTAGGGCTTTCACATGGAGAATATGAAGACCAATTTAAAGCACTACTCACTGCGATTAAGGCGAGCCACGCCCTTGAAACCAAATCAAATTTTAAGAAAAGTAGGAGGTTAAAGCGTCTTTCATGGGCAATCAACTACGATGCTAAGGGAGATAGCTCAAATCGAAGGAAGACTAAAGGGAGGGCATTGTGAAGACGTTCTCGTAGTGGGATTTTCGGGTAGAGGATTAGTTTTACGAGAAACAAGGGGATGGGGTTGGGGAGGTGTGTTACATTCCAATTCGGGCTTGGTGTATTTTGGGTAGGTTTCATGGGCTTTTTGGGTCATTAGGGGCTCTCTAGTATGGGCTAGATGTTTTCTTGTATAAGTCCAGTGTACTTGGTTACTCCTATTGATATATATAATATTTTTACTTATAAAAAAAATAAAAAATAAAAAACGAATAAGTAGGCTTGGTCCAAGTACACAGGACATATACAAGAGAAAGCGCATGCATCCATGGCATATTAGCACTCACCTACACGGGAAGAGCAGAAAAATCCAAGTAGCATAATAAAAACTGAAAATAAGCACAAATATAGACACCCACCAGAACTGAAAGAAACAAAGATAGAAGTACATTTCTACACTCTAAAATTCATAAACTTACTTGGCTAGACAGACCTAGATTCACAACCTGAAATCTTGTGCAATAAGAAAAGAGTTGTCTTTCAATTATTCATAAACTTAATTGACTAGTCAGACCTAGACCCATCGACTAAAATCTTATAACATTAGAAAGCTTTGCTAATCTATAGTAGAAAGCTGTCTTATGGTTCGTCTTACACACTTACTCAAGAATCAAATTATGTATACTACACTCAAGATACAAATTTTGACATATCAAGTTATCCAAGCATTATTGCTTTCAAATAATAAATATGTCGGTATTCAACATCATTTTTGCTTTCTCTCTCCTAAAACTTTTCTCTCCGTACACCTTCTTCTTTCTTTGTTTTTTCTTCTTGCTGTTTTTGGTTTGTTAATGGCAACATCTCCTTGAGGAGTTTAGTGTTCCAGTCCAGTTCGATTGGTTGGCTGGATGGGGCTGTGCAGAGAGGTAGTTATAGAACAGAAGGTTTTTGAGTTCAGAAAGGAGAATGAAAGGTGGTGGAGAATCACAGAGAGTAGTCGCCGGGTGGTGAAATACATCTCTTTGAACCATGAAGATTTGGGGTGGTTGGGTTCTATGGTAAGGGAATGTGCAGGTTTAGTGGGCTTATCAGAGTTTTTGAGAACTCGTAGAAAAGGTAATAACGTGTTAATGGTGAGGAGGGGCTGCAATAACCATGGCAGTTTTATCTTCATTTCGGAGTTTGGGCATGAAAAGAGGAGAGGTACGCTGGTTGTGCCGGAAGGAAGGAAGGGGGAGGGGTGGAGGAATTTTGGAGTCACATTAAAGGAGCTCATTCCTCCTTCCTCTGTTCCGTTTGTTAGAAACAGAGCAGCTGTTCAGGCAGGTAACCTGAAGATGATTAGGGGCGACGGTGGTGCTCCTTCGTCATCGGTAGTTGGTGCTCAGTCGTACAGTGAGGTGCTCAAATCGCAGAAGGTACAGCTGCATGCTGTGAGCGTTGCGGTGCCAGGCGTGTCTAGTACAGAGATCGTGCAGGGACGAGGGGTTGATGGCAGTGTACTGTTGGGGCCTAACGTGAGAAATATTACGAGTGTTTTGGGTGATATGGAGATGAAACTTAGGAGTTTATTAGATGAGTTAGAGTGGTTGAAACGCTGCGTTAAGGGTAAGGAGTTACTGAGCTTGGGCATGGGCTGTGATGATTCGGGCACGGGCCAGAGAGATATGGGCTTAGCCCTGGGCCAGACTTTGGGCCCAAAGAAAGCCTGGCGGGCTAAGCAGCCCGAGATATCGGCCATTTCGGCTCAAGTGCCGAGTCAGGCGCCGATATGTGTTTCGCCGGTTCCCCCACCGGCACAGATAGTACCGCCGGCACAGAAAGAACCGCCGGCAGTGGCTGACCACCATGGTGAGCCGGTAGAGCCAATCCGACGGGAGGATTTAGAGGATGGCGAGATCGTAGAGGAGTTGGTAGTGGCCGAGACTTTGAGGGTTGAGATCCCGTCGTCGTCTGGTGGGTTGCGGCTGAGGAGTGAACTGACTCAGTCAGGTGTGGTGGTCGAAGGCCCAGAAGTGGCGCCTGAGTGTTTAGTCTCGCCGGCAGTGGATGTTTTGGTCGAGTACCCTT
Source organism: Pterocarya stenoptera (assembly GCA_003123785.1). Taxonomy (NCBI): domain Eukaryota; kingdom Viridiplantae; phylum Streptophyta; class Magnoliopsida; order Fagales; family Juglandaceae; genus Pterocarya; species Pterocarya stenoptera. Next base: position 47,260 of record QEOT01001225.1, read on the forward strand.
CGTCGGTTAGCGGGTTGGGCTTGGAGAACACACAGACAAAGCCGTGCGTGGTGGATGGAGGCGCTGTAGGGTCACCGGTGCAGCCAGCTGTGTCGGAGCAGGAACTGGGGTCTCCGATTGACTTGCAGTCACGGGAGATGGTTTCTGTTGAGGAAAATAAGCTTGGGGATGGGTTTGTAGAACTAAATTCTTCTGTTTTGGAGAGTGGGGAACCAGATTCGGTGTGTGGCTCAGAATTGTCTTTGTTCTCTAATGCCAGTACTAGTGAGGAGGGGGCTTTCCTAACTCCTTTGTGTACACTCCCTCCTAATTATGGGAGTTGTTCGTCAAAGTGGGTTTTTAAGAAAGTAGAAGAGATTCAAGATATTATTGGGATATCGTTTGGAGGTTACGAGGAACAATTCAAGGCTCTTCTTATTGCTCTTGAAGCTAGTCATTCCAAGTCAGCCTCAAAGCGGGATAGGGAACTTAAAAAGTTAACTTGTACCATTAATTATGATGTGAAAGAAGGGAGTGGCGGAAGGGATAGATCGAGAGGGAGGGGCAATATAGTTTTGTTATGAAACCAAAGATCTTATCATGGAATGTTCGGGGGCTTAATGATCGCAATAAACGCCTTCGTATTAAATCTTTATTGCGGATATGGAAGAATGATGTGGTGTGTTTGCAAGAAACAAAATTGGGATTCATTGATAGGAAAATTGTGAGAAGTTTATGGGGATGCTCGTATGTGGGTTGGACTTATTTGGCTTCTTTGGGAGCCTCAGGTGGTGTGTTACTTATGTGGGATAAAAGAGTAGTTGAGTTGATTGAGGAGTGTATTGGAGAGTTTTCGGTTGCGACTCGATTAAAAAATGTGGTTGATGGATGGGAGTGGGCATTTGTTGGCTCCTATGGTCCTAATGTGGATAGGGACAGGAGACGGTTGTGGGAGGAATTGGCAGGCATATACTCTTTATGGGATGTGCCATGGTGTATGGGGGGGGATTTTAATACTATTCGTTTTCCTAGTGAGCGATCAGGGTATTGTCGGCATTCTATGGCTATGGAAGAATTCAATGAGTTCATTTTCGATTTGGACCTCATGGACCTCCCTCTGGTAGGGGGCGAGTACACCTGGTCAAATGGGCGGGTTTGGTCGAGATTGGATAGATTTCTAGTATCTCCTTCGTGGGAAGCTAAATATCCGGAAGCAAGTCAAAAACGATTAGCTCGAGTCAGTTCAGACCATTTTCCTATTCTTTTGGATTGTGAGGGTATTCACAGGGGGCGACGATATTTCAAGTTTGAAAACATGTGGCTAGCAGCGGATGGGTTTGTAGAGATGGTGCGTGTTTGGTGGTCTTCATATCAGATTAGTGGTACTCCAAGTTACATTCTGGCAGGCAAGTTGAAAATACTGAAACAAGACTTGAAGAAGTGGAATTTGGAGGTTTTTGGTCATTTTGATAATCAGAAGACTACACTGTTGGAGGAACTCCAAGACCTAGAGGATAAAGAGTTTTTGGGAGATAATTCGGATGAGGTGTTATTGAGGAAGGGCATTGTTATGGCCAACTTGGAAAGGGTTTTGTTGTCAGAAGAGATTTCTTGGCGTCAAAAATCCAGGGCCCTTTGGTTGAAAGAAGGTGATAGGTGTACGAAGTTCTTTCACAAAGTGGCTAATTCACATCGGCGTAACAATGCTATTGAGACATTACAATCAGGTTCTCAGGTGCTTTCTTCTCCCTCCGAGCTAGAAAATCATGTAGTACAGTATTATGAATCCCTTCTTACAGAGTCGGTTTCTTGGAGGCCAAAGCTTGATGGTTTGCATTTTGAGGCTATAGACTCGCAGAGTGCGAGTGTTTTGGAGAGTCCTTTTGTTGAAGAAGAAATTTACAAGGTCATATCGGGTATGGCTAAGGATAAAGCGCCGGGGCCAGACGGTTTTTCAATGGGTTTTTTTCAAACTTGCTGGGACATTGTGAAAGGTGATGTTATGCAGGTTTTCAGTGAATTCCACTCCTTCCAAAAGTTTGAAAAATCCCTTAATACAACTTTTATTGCTCTCATTCCTAAGAAACATGGGGCTTTGTTTATTGAAGATTTTCGGCCTATAAGTCTGGTTAGTAGTGTTTATAAGATTATCTCGAAGGTTCTCGCTAACCGGCTAAGCCCGGTCCTGGGTCATATTATTTCCAAGTCACAGAACGCTTTCATTCGAGGGAGACAAATTTTGGATTCAGTACTTATTGCAAATGAGTGTTTGGATTACAAATTACGGGAGGGAGGTGTAGGTGTTTTGTGCAAGCTTGATATGGAGAAGGCATATGATCATGTGAATTGGGGATTTCTCTTATACTTGCTTGAGAGGTGTGGTTTTGGAGCTAGGTGGATTGCATGGATGAGACATTGTATTTCAACCGCCCGGTTCTCTGTTTTGATCAACGGCACACCAGCTGGTTTTTTTGATAGTTCGCGGGGACTGCGGCAGGGAGATCCTCTATCCCCTCTTTTATTTGTTATAGTTATGGAGGCTTTAAGTAGGATGATGCAGGCGGTTGTTGGGGGAGGTTTCTTATCGGGTTTTCAGGTGGGCAACGGAGATGGTGGCCCTATTATTATCTCACACCTTCTTTTTGCAGATGATACATTAGTTTTTTGCGAAGCAAATAGTAGCCAGATCCAAACTTTACGAGCATTGTTACTTTGCTTTGAAGCAGTGTCAGGGTTAAAGGTGAATTTGAGTAAGTCTGAGATGGTTCCTGTGGGTACAGTCTCTAATATCTTAAGCTTAGCAAGTCTGATGGATTGCAAGGTGTCATCTCTCCCAATGAAATATCTGGGCCTTCCGTTGGGAGCAACTTTTAAGAATAGAGCTATATGGGATGGGGTAGTGGAAAAGATAGAGAGAAGATTGGCTGGTTGGAAACGGATGTATTTATCAAAAGGAGGCCGACTCACTCTTATTAAGAGTACTCTCACTAATCTACCCACATATTTTTTATCTCTATTTCCTTTGCCTGTAGGAGTGGTGAACAGAATGGAGAAACTCTTTAGGGCTTTCTTATGGGGAGGCATGGGGGAGGAGAAGAAATTTCATCTAGTCAGATGGAAGACTGTTTGTGACTCAGTTGTGAATGGGGGATTGGGAGTGTGTAACTTGAGAACCTTTAATAAAGCTTTATTGGGAAAATGGCTTTGGAGATATCACTTGGAGGGGGGATCACTGTGGAAGGCTATTATTGATGCTAGATATGGTGTCGCTTGGGGTGGTTGGTGCTCTAAAGAAGTGAGAGGAGGGTATGGAGTGGGTTTATGGAAGTATATAAGGAAGGGGTGGCCAGGTTTTGCAAATAAAATTTGTTATGTAGTTGGTGACGGTATTCGTATCAGATTTTGGCAAGATGTGTGGTGTGGAGACCAAGCATTGGAAAGGGCTTTTCCGGCCTTATACCGTATTGCAGTTAATAGGGAGGCGTCAGTGGCAGAAGCGCGTTTATTCTCGCATGGTGCGCACCAGTGGAATATTCTCTTTAATAGGGACTTACATGATTGGGAAGTACCTATTGTTTCAGAATTTTTCAGCTTACTATATTCCAAGGAGATTACTATGGCACAACAAGATAGTTTGAAATGGCGGTCTAATAACCACAAGTTATGCACAGTTAGGGCTTTTTATAGCATCTTGACAACACAACCTTGCATTCCGTTCCCTTGGAAGAATATTTGGAGGTCCCGTGTGCCTTCTAAAGTAGCTTTTTTTGTTTGGTGTGCTGCTCTCGGGAAGATATTGACCACGGATAATTTGAGGAAGAGAGGATGTGTAGTATTGGATTGGTGCTACATGTGTAAGAAAGATGGAGAATCAGTTGACCATCTTTTACTACACTGTGAGGTAACAAGGATATTGTGGGATGAGATCTTTCTGAGGGTTGATGTTGCTTGGGTTATGCCTTTGAGGGTGGTGGATTTGTTGGGTTGCTGGTCAAAGTTGCAAGGTTGCCCTCAAGTGGCAGTAGTGTGGAAGATGATTCCGTTGTGTATTATGTGGTGTATTTGGACAGAACGGAACGCACGGTGCTTTGAAGATAGGGAACGCACAATAACCGAGTTGAAGAATTTTTTCTTTCACACTCTTATGTGTTGGTTTTGCACTATTGTTTTACATGGGGATAATATTCATGATTTCTTGCATTTAATTTATCGTTCTTAGAATGTATTTAGGAGTTCTTATGTATACTTCCTGTGTACGAAGGCTATGCCTATTTCATTCATATATATAATATCTATCTTTTACTGATCAAAAAAAAAATAATAATAATAAATATGTTAACTTAGCATACAAAAATAGAAGATATAAACAATAATTGAAACATGCCTGCAAAACCAAACTGCCGAACTGATCAACTTGCAGAGTCTTAATCTCTTTTCTAGTACGCTTTATCATTCCAGACACAAGAAATTTCAGTAAATCAGGGAATCCCTGCTGAAGATGTGAATAATCTCTGTCAATCCGAGATGCTCTAAAATTCAATCGCTCTGCCAGAACTGTCGATGACTTTGTGACATGAAAGTCTGAATCTATTTTAACTCCTTTACAAATGCAAAGAAGACTACGAAGAACATGAGATCCATAGCAGCTACACATCAAATCAACCGGATTGGTGACAACAACCTGAAAGTACAAAGAATTGACATAAGAAAGAAAGTGTTTGATTTTTCTTTACTTCTATTTTTTCAAGTTTTAGATCTTTTTTCTCAATGTCAACTCATAGTATATCAAAGGCAAGACAAAAAAAAATTAATTTAATTTTTAAAAAAAAAAAATCATTTGGGAGCAGAATAGCATTCAATTGCCAAGCTACATAATGTGACTAACTGAGACGTTTGTGACCAAAAATGCTTCAAGGGTAACCAAGACCAAATTTCTAATAAATGTATTTCCACTGAGAAAATCCTCACACACTCCTCACAGCCTACAGAAACATGAAAACCCGTAGATACCTTGCATAAAATAGTTAAAGTCTCTTCAACAACTGAGTAGACGTCATTGTCTTCAAGAAGCTTAGCTAAAGACTTGATAGCTGTCTCGGCTACGTGAGACCCAGATCTATCCATTGCAATAGAAGGGAAGTCCTCGGCACAACTTTGAAGGAAACCACAGAGGTGGTCCACATCACAGCCCTCGAGAAGGGTTTGCATAGTGTGGCTTAGAATATAATCTGTTGCAAGTTCCAATTCTTTTCCCCTGGTTTCCTCAAGAGCATTACCGCATATAACTGACCGTTCCTCAATGTCAACCCCATCACTTTCAAAAAGATTTGACACTTCAGAGAAGTACTTTGCCATTTCAGGGTCAACCTGTTTCCTACAAAAAGTAGTCAAGTCAGATGACCCTTGTATGCACCACGACTATGAAACTCATGCAGGGTACGGACATTAACAAAGCGTCAAAAGATGAATCATTTGCAAAAATGAAGTCAAGATACCTGACGTGTGCTGTTTGTGATGCAGAGGTACTTTGATGTTTTGAGAATTTTCTGCCTGTCATGGATCGATCATTGGTTCGTCCAGATATAGTTTTTTTGGAATTGCCCCCATCAAACTCATGTCTTTCTCCACGATCCTTTCTATTCATACCCTTCTTCCCTTTTCCCTGTTTATATAATGCATCCTCCTTGACCATTAAGCTGTCCTCCACAAAGCCACAAGTCCTATGTCTTCTTGCTGGCAATGCTTTTGAACCAATGGAAACCATAAGCACCCCGTCAACTTGTTGACAGTGGACTCCTACCATAAAATCCACGGTAAGATAGACAAAGTAACCATAAAGAATTTGAATATCAAAGCATTGCCAAGCATCATGTTGAAATCAAACTATCATCCATTACAAAATAAACAACGTTCATTGGGACACCTTGGGGATTTTTTCTTTAGTACTTTGAGTTTGTGGTCTAAAACTTTTGTAATGGGTGATAATTTCCAGAATTTGTTTTAGATTTCCTTTTGTTTTTAGAAAGTAGTAGGTATCTCCTTTGTATACACCATGTGTACTTGGGCTTATGCCTATTCTTGGAAATAAAATCTCTTATTACTTATAAAAAAAAACTAAAGTGAAAACGGTGAATGAGAGTGGTATGAAAACTGCTTTCTTAAGCATGCAATTGATTCTGAGTCTGGAAAATGATAGAGTATATTTAAAACTCAAAACCAATATTGCACGAAGAAAAACTAGACCTAAAAAATCAACTTTTTCATGTGATCTTGGGATGATTCTATTCATGCCACTGTTTTATAGAAGGTTCTTAATTGGGAAAAAAAAAAATTGAATGAAAGATCTCACTACATTGAATTGGGTCCGTGAGTCACTGTGATGCTACATTGGGTAATCCTTTAAAAAAAAACAAAATACAAGCTTCATAGTTTTAACGTTAATGGAAAATGAAAAATATAATGATAAAAATAAATAAATGAGAACTAAGGACCCTACAAACCACGTATCAACGGCCAAAGCACATTCGTCCGAAGTATCAACAAATTGGCGACAAGCAGAGCAACACACACACAAAAAAAAAAAAAAAACGATGACTTTATAATGTTATCAATAAAATTGGAACTCACACCCACCAATGATAAAATCAGTACAATAAAAAATAAGGGAGGTATTTGCCTTCTCAGTGAAGAAACAGTACAAATTAAGTACCAATAATAATATATTGTATACACACATATAACAGGAAAAAAAACAACAAAGAGGACGAAGCAAAGCTTACTTCGCGTTCCCCCTTTTAATTGAGCTCTGAAACCTGGCTGCGAAGCGGTGCGGAGACGGACGCGCAAACGAGGAGAGAACGAGAAGCGATAGAGATTGGCAAAAGAGCTCACAATTAACTTGGCGTATTCGCAGCTACTCCTCCCCCACCCTGAAACGGCTTCGTTTGAACAAACGATAGGCCTATTCTTAATCGGGCCTATCGTAGGATAATCTTATTTGAGCCCCAATTAGAGTACAACGGGTCCGGTCCCGTCTAATTTTGAATAAAATTTAAGATCGAATTGGTATATATCGATTTTATATTTTTCAAAATCGATTACACACCAGTATTTTCGATTTCCGGTGGAGTCAGGTTTTCTTATTTTTTTTAAATGTACGTTTGAGGATAGGTTTGAGGGCAAAGACAATATGAGATTTGTCATCTTCATCTCATCTCATCATTACACTTTTTCAAATCTCCATATAAAATATAAAATATAATAAACAATTCAACTTTTTCAAATTCCAATTCAACTTTTTCAAATTCCAATTCAACTTTTTCAAATCTCAAAACTAAAAAATAATATTTTAAACTTTAAAACAAAACATAAAATTATCATCTCACTCTCCAAACCTATCCTGACAGTTTGAAATTAAAAACCTCATTTCTGTTATGCTCCAACATTTTGTCAGCAACTATGCAAGAATCAAGAAAATTTTACTTACTACATACAAATCAAAGGCATGTTGTAGTTGGTGTCTATTGTTTCGAATAATCCATCAAAGGAATCAAAGTCAGGAAATAGAAGCAAGAGATACAAGAAAATGTTCAATTAGTTCCTTCTTGAGAAGTATTCAAGTACACCACCACCTTCAATTGGGTTTTGGTTTTCAAATTGGTCCAAAACCCAGAAATCCAAAAGAAAATTTTCAAGTTTTCTGACGCGATCTCAAACAATTCACCGAAGCGAGTTGAGATTTATGAAGGGTTTGGCGTGTAGGAATTTGCTGCAAACTCAGTATTGGAATTAGGAAAACTCTATATGCAGGAGTTTTTGCGCAGGTATGCGCACGAATATAAGGCGAAAGTCTACGTGGAACTAATACGGTGCGTTTTTTATTTTTTTCCTTCCAGTTTCTGAAACTCATCTCGTGCTCCCCCCCATCTCCCTCCTCCATCTCTCTGAATTTTCCCCTTCCCAGCATCTGAACCCTAACCCCCTCCGTCTCCCTCCTCCGTCTTCTTCGTCATGGCTGGCATCGGAGGCTGCGTCGTTGATACCGGCTGGAGAGATTGATCCTTTGTTGAAGGACTTGAATGAGAAGAAACAGAGCTCCCGTCGGTGATACCATCTTGAGATTCTGGATTCTTTTTCAAATACTGTGTTTGTGGGGTCATGATTTGGATTTTTAGTTATTCTCTTTTGATCTGAGTTATTTTCGTGGGTATGTTTTCGTAGGAATTCATCTTCTTCTGGTTTATTTTTGTCAATTGTTTTGGAAAAGCTACTCATGTTTAGACAACCTTGCAAAGACTAGGCTACATTTTGGGGTGGAAAAGGTTTATGTACGGTTTCTTTGGTGAGCATCTGAGGTTCAAAGAATATGTTGTGCTATTAATGTGAACTGCGATCGAAAGTACTTGTTCAGCTCATATGACAACGCTTCCAAACGAGTTCTTGAAACTTCTTGACATGAGGCCCAGATGAGATTGTTGATATCCTCCTTTCTAGTGATTGAGGATTTTGCCAAAATATATATATATAATCCTTATTTGGGTTGAAGGAAACTCAATAGTGTTAAAGTTTTCAAGTATATTCTTTCCAAACAGTAATGAGAAAATTCGTAATCAAGCAAACCTAAGTGAGTGGGGCGAGTTTTTTGGATTTAGATTTGTGTATAAAAGTAATACAATTAAATGGGAGATCTTGGCTGGATGTGTGGTGGGGGGGACCTTTGAAAATGCTAGACGCTTTGCGTAGGTGATGGATTACAGCGATGGAGAGTTTTCTATTTGCACAGTTTGTTGTTTGGAGCAGCTGAAGACGATCGGTAGGGAGCGTGGAGCGTGCAGAGTTTCTTTTTCTTTTCATCTTTATTTGCTTTTTCCTTCTTTTATTTAGTTTTTTATTTTTCTAATAATGCTGATATGGCATCCTGCGCAAAATCTCCTGTACGTAGCGGGACTCTTGGAATTAATGCTCATGTGAAACCAACTTTATTAAAAATACAAGTGTGAGGGTCAGATTTTAAGGGTATTGGAAATGGATCCTTTGGACGTCTACGTTTTTGGGAGAGAGGGAGGGGACTAAATAAGAGAAGGAAAAACTACTTCACGTTTTCGGAAGGAAGATTTCTTTAGAGGGGCTGCTTCACATTTTTGGGAGGGAGGTTGAAGAAGGAATAAATTTTTAATCTATTAAATCTTTTCACATGGGCTGCCACATCAAGCGAGATGGATGAAGCGGGATGTTGAAGTGGTGGACGTAGCTTTATCCTCCCAATATTGGCCCAAGTTAATTAAGTTTTTGATTGACAAAAACAATGAATGAAAAAAAAAGAAAAAGAAATCTATGATAAATTTATAATAAGATTTAATTTGCAATATTTAGGGTTGGTTTAGTTACATAAATTAATTCATTTCATATAATCATTATAATTTTTTCAAACTCACACAAAATATAATAAACAATTCAATTTTTTCAAATTTTAAAACAGAAACAATATCATAAAATAATATTATAATAATATTTTATTCAACTTTTAACAAAATACTTCATTTCATCTCATCATTATGACTTTTCTAAATTCTCACACAAAATATAATAAATAATTCAATTTTTTTTTTAATTTCAAAATAATAATAATAAACTAATAATATTTTATTAAACTTTTAATTTTTATATAAAATTATTTCATATCATCTCACTATCTAAACGGGATCAATTTTAAATCTTTTATAAAATTTGCAAGTAACATATATACAAGGCCAACTGTTGCATGCAATACTATTAGAATAATGAAATATGCAAGCACTAAATACACAAGCTCCGCGCACGACACCTATAAAAAAATGGAGACTCCACTCTAAAGAAATGTAAAAAACTCACATTTTTTTATCGGGTCTATATATTTACAAAAACTTGTGCATTTAGAAATATATTTACACATTTCTTCACATTATGCTATATTATATTATATTATTTATTAGCAAATTACCACGCGGGATAGGAAGTAGTCAAAGGCTTTTTCAATGTGGGAGCCATTGCACTGAGATTTCATGGGTCCACCTGGCAAAAAATCTTGGCCGAATGACAATATTCCCAATGTTATAAACTTATAAATGTTTGAATTAAGCATTTTTATAAAGCGAGATTGGCGGTGGAGACATACAATATTCAAGCACCTACCAGTGATTAACTTCTGACTGGAAATAAATAATTAAAAAAAAAAAAAGTTTAAACAACCGGAGGAGACGCCTACAGATTAATTGCCCAAAACTGGTGCATTCATTGGACGGTGTGGATTGCTTATTTAACAGTCAGAGAAGGGACCATCAAGCTTTGAATTTTGATAAGAGATGTTATTGGGATTCGAAAGGAACGAATTCTTACCTCGTTTGATCTCAACTCATCTCAATTTATTATTATATTTTTTTAAAATTTTAATATAAAATATAATAAATAATTTAATTTTTTTAAATTTTAAAATAACTTTAATATTAAAAAATCATATTCTAACAATATTTTATCATCTCAACTTAACTCAACTCACTTCAACATCCAAACTCACCAGAATTATAAAGTGATTTTATAAAAATAAATTTATAAATTGAGATGTTTTGTATAATATATTATATTTATTTTATAATAAAAATAATTTTATAATTTAATATTTATATTAAATCACATCGATCAATTCATAAATTAATTTTTATATAATTTCTTTAAAAAAGATTATTGCAAGAAGAGACTTTCACGACGTTCTGCTACTGCTAAAGGCTTTGTACCATTTGTATTTAATTTTTTTAATTTGTTCATACTTTTTATATGTCTTGCCGACACTCACTCACAAATTTCACCCAAGTTTCGTGTCTTTAATGCGTAGCAAGTGTTGCAATTATGAACAGTCAGTGACTCAGTCGACCTCTACAGTTAACTTCCCTGACCAACACTCCCCCCTCTTGTTTTTCTCGTTCTAGGAGTCCTTCTTTACTCTCTCGTTTTAAATATTTATAGGGTTTTTCCTCTTTGTCTTGATATATTGTCTCTATTAGCATAATAAAAAGATTAATATTATATATAGTTATATCGTAGTTGTGACTTATATTTAATTAATTGGTTCTTATTTATAGTCTTATTGCATGTTTTAAGCATCGTGCTCTTGAATGTGATTATCTATTTGGAGTATGATTTTGTTTGTATTGGTCCAGTTAATAATCTGATCTGACAAGAATTTATGCGAATTTTTTGATAAATTTTTAATGAAGTTTTGTTTACCTGTTTTATTTTCTCTTATTAGACCTAACTCGCTAATTAAAATGCGATTTTGATAATGAGATGAGATGGAATGAGATGAGATGATTTTAAATGAAAGGTAAATAAAATATTATTAAAATATTATTTTTTAACATTATTATTGTTTTGAGAATTGAAAATTTTGAATTATTTATTATATTTTATTTAAAAATTAAAAAAAATTATAATGATAATATGAGATGAGATGAAGCACTCTTACTATCTAAACGGGATCTAAGTTTTAGTATATATTATATTATTCTGTTGTACAACTGTTGCATGTATCCGTATATCATCTGAAATAAATATTCTACACAACCGGCGTGTGCAACTTTTGCGTAACCGGCTGACACAACTGGGTTCCATGTCTCCCTTTCTTCCACCCTCTTTCTCTCCCCTTTCATTTTTCTGTCTATCAGTGGATTTAGTGCTTCTCTCTTGCAAACAGCTCGGTTCAGTGAATCATGCTTCTCGACCTCAGACGGAAGAACTACTGAGAAGGAAACAGCTCGACTCTATCAAACAGCTCTCTCAAACAGCTCTTCGACCTCGACCTCAGACGGAACCCATTTCGGGAAGAAGACCATCTGAGAAGAAAAATGTCCAAACCCATTTCCACTGCAGAGTGTCCAATACAATTATATGCAGAAAATTATTTCTCCTCTACACTTATGGTTGCTTTCATATGGTTTACTTTTATATGGTTTATAGATGAAAGTAACATTTGTAGAAGGTTACAGATGTATATCACGTTTTCCGATCAGTGTTTTCTGGAAGAACTACTGCCATTAGCTTCTTCCCACTGCTTGGCCTTGTGGGGCTTTTACTTCAGTGAATCAGTTTGCTTTGCTCCAAGGCTACAAAACTCATTCATAAGTTCCTTGCAGGGGATGGCTTCTTGGGAAGTGGCCTATAGAGTTTAAAAAAATATATGTGACGGAGAGAGAGAGAGGTGGACGCACTGGACGGGGGGTTGAGTTCTCCATTTTCTTCTCTGCAATAAGACTTGAATATCACAGACAAAGATGAAGAGTGAGACGAAGAGAGAAGTAGAAAAAATAATTTTTTTAAAAAAAAGTGGGCCCGGTGACGCGGGCGGTTTCTTCAGCAGGTTGCAAGTAGACTTTTTCTTCTTTATAACTTCATGGACGCAGACACGTTATCACGTAAATCTTGTATACTGTGTGATTGATACTACCTTTGAGTTATATTTATCTTATCATTTATAACACATATTAGATGGTCCTATCGATGATAATGTTTTTAAAAAAAGTAAAATAAAATCTAGGACCATAACTTGAAAAAAAGATCGCATAGATAGTGCAACGACGCTGGGAACATGCGTGACAGTAATGCCAGACTACTACAGTTATCCGGGCAAGGAAAAAGACAAGACACATTTAATAAGGTCTCGTCAGGGGGGTTGCCACGCGGACGTACGTCCAAACCGTGCGTCCATTGTTTTCCTATTGAAATATTAATTTAATAGCAATTTAATATATATATATTTATATAGTAATTTAGGTGTTGATGACTGAGTTATAAAGAGACTTTATTTTGACCAAATGAAAAGTTATTAGATCAACTTTAGAAAATATTAAAATTGTTATTTTTTTATCACAAAATTAAATTTTTAAAAAAATAAAGACTTTAGGGCGTGTTTATTTGTTGAAATCATCTCAATTAATTTATTTTAAATTAATTATTGATGAAATATATTATTTTTTTAACTTTATATAAAAAAATTAAATCTATTTCAATTTATTTCACGTATTCTAACATATTTAAATAAAATTTAAAAAATATTATTATTCAAGAATTTATGTGTGGTTTAGATAATAAATTGACATCAAATGAGATGAGATAAGTTGAGATAAAAGTTGTAAATTAAATAAAATATTAAATAAAATATTATTTTTTAATATTATTATTATTTTAAAATTTAAAAAAATTAAATTATTTATTATATTTTATTTACAAATTTTAAAAAATTAGAATAATCAATAAATAAAATGAGATAGCTTATTATATCCGAACGCGCCTAATACAAATTAGCTGAACACAGCAGCACATGGAAGAAGACGACAAAATTCCACTTCAACTGAATCAAGTCCGTGACTGTGCCATCGCTTCTTTATATAAAGTCCACATCCCTCCAGTACTTCCATCCCACCAGCTAGCTCTTTCAGGTCCTCACCGTCAGACCATTTCCGCCCATAATGACTGAGGTCAAGGAACTCTTGTCGGAGAAATGGCTATCCGGCAACCACATTTCCGTCGCCAAGAGAAACAAGAAGCTCTTCTTGGCTCTTTTCGCAACTCTCTTGCTTGCTGCTGCTATTGTTGGCATCGTCGCCGGAGTTAATTCCCGAAAGAATTCCGACGACGGCGACCTCTCGGCTTCCCATGCCATACTTAAAAGCTCATGTAGCAGCACATTGTACCCTGATTTATGCTTCTCGTCTCTTGCCTCTGTCCCCGGCACAACCGCAAAATTGTCCAGCAAAAGGGACGTCATAGAAGCGTCTTTGAACCTCACGAAAGAAGCCGTCAAACACAACTACTTCGCCGTAAAGAAGCTGATCAAAACCAGGAAGAATCTCACCAAGCGCGAAAAGACCGCTCTTCATGATTGCCTGGAGATCATTGATGAAACTCTGGACGAGCTCCACAAGGCCGTGGAAGAACTCCACGAGTACCCCAACAAAAAATCACTGTCCCTCCATGCCGATGACCTCAAAACCCTGATTAGCTCTGCAATAACCAACCAGGAAACTTGCCTAGACGGGTTCTCGCACGATGAAGCCGATAAACACGTCCGGGAGGCTTTGCTAGCAGGTGAGATCTATGTAGAACGTCTGTGTAGCAATGCGCTGGCCATGATCAAGAACATGACAGATACCGACATAGCCAACGAGAGTAAGACGGCGAATCGGAAGCTTAAGGAGGTCGATGCGGATGAAATTAAGTGGCCGGAGTGGATGTCGGCAGCGGACAGGCGGATTCTGCAATCATCTTCCGTGACACCGAACGTGGTGGTGGCTGCAGATGGCAGTGGCGACTACACAACTGTGTCGGCGGCAGTGGCGGCCGCACCGGATAACAGTAACACGAGGTACGTGATCAGGATCAAGGCGGGTGTATACAGGGAAAATGTGGACGTGACAAAAAAGAAGAAGAATATCATGTTTCTGGGAGATGGGAGAAAGACCACCATCATCACAGCAAGCAGAAACGTGGTGGATGGAAGTACCACCTTCAACTCTGCCACAGTAGGTACGCATGTCCATTCTCCTCCTGCTATTACTTAATCGTAAATTTTTTTTGTTCAAATTTCTAAGCTGTTCATCAGGATTTTAATTTGTTTGAATAATCTGGTATATGGCTATAGTATCGTAAGGGAATATGCTGTGATGGGCTGGGCAGTGGGCTCCATTTATAATAATATTAGGTAATTGGTACGTAATTATTGCACAAATCTTAGTATATGAATAACGTAGGGAAGAAATGGCGCAATTTGAGATGAGTTGCGTATGTTTTGCGTTTGCTCCCATTTAATGAGGATGAGGACTAGGCCAGTGCCAGAACTGGAGGTCAGTGAGATTAATGCCAAAAGCCAACTGCTTATTACCTTTTTAGTTAATTAAAAACCTCTATAATAAATTATAAGTGTCGGTAGGTATAAAAAAAAATTATTTGACATAATTTTATAAGATATATTAAATTAAATTAATTTTTATGATTAAAATATTTCTTCATTTCTATTGCTTGCCTTTTCGCAATTTCTAAAAACTTAAAAAAACAAAAGAGCTTTTTTGGGTTCGGTTGGCAATTCTAGCAAAAAAATGGTGGGTCGAGGTACCACCACCTGTTGGCTGCCCTTTGGTGCAGAATAATGCACGTAATGGCAGCATCCAGAAACCCCACCAACTAGACAAAAGGAAATAAATGAGGACACCGGGACAGTAGGATATATATATTAAATAGACAGTATGGATATAATTGTAGCTAGGGGTCAAATTACTCATATCTAGAAACTTCAATATATTATATGAGAGGCCCACAAGAATTAAAGAGCTAGCACATGGGCTTGATCGAAAAAGGCAAAAAACAGAACAAAAAGTCCAATGAATTATCGTTCCGATAATTAATGTCGTGACAGACGAATTAAGGGGGACAAAGATCTAACTCTTATTCAACTCTCTTGTTGAACACCACAAGTAATGTAATCAAAACTGGTCATACATGAAAGAACACGCTCATCCATTGATGCTGTCCCACGTTTACGAAGAAAACAGTCTAATCTGTTGCGTGTAATCAACATGATTTACCAAAAAACAAAGGAACGAACCTTTGTTCTACGGTACCGCATGCATTTTCTTCTCGAATGGTGTCAATGGCTGCTCCTACTTTTAGTCTAACCTGCAATCCAAATACTAACATGCTGGAGCGTCGCTCGCAAGCGTGCTTTGCTTTACAGCTGGCCATTGGTTGCTTTCACTTTGCACAGGTATAGTATTTGGACTTTTCCCTTAACATCATCAGGAAGCAAGCTACATGCCGGATGCATGCAGCTTCCTCGACCTGTCTTTCTAATAATTTATTCTGGGAAAACCGGGCCGCTGTCTCTACTTTCCTACTTCCCAGTTCCCACTTGAAAGTTTATCAAGTTTTGCATTTGTTTTTAATGTTTAATTCTGGCCATTAGAATAAGAGGTTTGGATAAATTTAAAATTACTTGATTATAATTTAAAATTATTAGGGTGGAAAATATTTGATCCAAAAGCCGACCGACCGTCTTCAAGGGAACTCCCCCCTTTTTTTTGGAAATTTTGAAATCTTTAGTAGAATTTTAGACTTAAAATATCACGAGGTAACACTCATTCAACATCTAATTTGACTTCAAAATTTTGATGAAAAGTATATGTTATTGTCAAGTCAATAATATTAGGTGTTATTAATAGCTAGATTATTAATATTTATTATAGAAAAATTATTCTCGATTATTATTCATCACTCTACGCTTTATATTTTATGCAAAATATCTCACATATGAGAATAAATAGTTACTTATCCATACCATTCTTCTTTATTATATAATTTTTGAAGAGTTGTGTGCACTTGATTGGACAGAACATGAGGTTGGTTTTTAGATGATTTCAGACTGTTTGAAAATGAAATACTTTGTAAAAATCTTTAAACGTCAATTCTGAATCCAAACATGTCATCAGCTCTGGCTCTCTTCACGTAACAATTTGTCCTTTGCCCGAAATTTGCCTCTTCCTCCATCATGTGAAGTCTCGGAGTCCGATCATCGATTACAACAGGAACGGCCGCGCCATTGAACTCTGGGGGGTGCTTTGATGCTTTATCCCCAAGCCCTGGCTCTCCCTAGATGAGCAGTCACAATCTAGTCTGACGATGCATGATGCGTCAATAAATATTACAATTTTGGAGGCATTTTCCTCGTAATTGCATAACAGGGCCTGCTTGAAAAAAAACAAAGCCACAATCATCTTTGGAAAATGATTTATCCATAATATTTTATATAATATATTATACAACAATATTATAAAGTGAGGATATTTTTATAAATTATCTTATAAAAATAACAACATTTTATAAAAATATCTTCATTTTTATAACACTGTTATATAATATGTTGTATAAAATATTATGGATCTATCAGTACTTATCATCTTTTACCTAGTGGATAAGCATCATCTGACAGCTCTTGAATGCATGGGGCCGTACGTAGATAACATTTATGATCGATGCAGTTTTTTGTTTTTGAAATAATGATCGATGCAGTTGCAAGCACATGTTCATATATCTAGTTTTTTATGATTCATAAGATTATATATATTATATATATCTGCTTGACTAATATCTCATATATAAACCGGATCGATTTACATAAATTAATCACGTTTCCATGCATGTTGTTGCAGCCGCGGTCGGAGAGGGATTCCTAGCACGTGACATAACCTTCCAAAACACGGCCGGTCCTTCGAAGCACCAAGCCGTAGCTCTCCGTGTAGGTGCTGACCTCTCAGCATTCTACCGATGCGACATGCTTGCGTACCAAGACACTCTTTACGTGCACTCAAACCGTCAATTTTACGAGGGCTGCCTTGTCGCCGGCACGGTCGATTTCATCTTCGGCAATGCCGCCGCCGTGCTACAAAACTGCGACATTCATGCACGGCGCCCGAATTCTGGCCAAAAGAACATGGTGACAGCCCAAGGCCGAACCGACCCCAATCAGAACACTGGAATCGTGATCCAGAAGAGCAGAATCGGAGCTACTTCTGATCTTCTACCCGTTCAGAGTAGCTTCCCCACGTATCTCGGCCGGCCATGGAAGGAGTACTCTAGGACCGTCATCATGCAGACTGCGATAAGCAATGTAATCAACCCTGCCGGATGGTACGAGTGGAGCGGGACTTTTGCCCTTGACACGCTGTTCTATGGGGAGTATCAGAACACCGGGGCTGGCTCTGGAACCGCGAACAGGGTGACATGGAAAGGGTTCAAGGTGATCACTAGCGCTACCGAGGCCCAAGCTTACACTCCAGGAAGCTTCATTGCTGGCAGTAGCTGGTTGAGATCCACCGGTTTCCCATTTTCTCTTGGACTTTGATCCAAAACCTGTGTTTTTGTTGTGCCTGTGGTGCCAATAAGGGTAGTAGAAGTAGCAAGGCTGCAATAAGTTCGATTATTTAACGTAAGAATTAGTGCATGCGAAGGTCCGCCCGACACCATGAATTGTCCTCGATCGGGCATAGCTAGAGTGTGAGACTTCCAAATTTTCATTGCTAATTAGCTCGACCGAGCACATTTTGCCATTCGAGAAGATCTTATATATGTATTTTCATGATATATTATTTTGAAAATAAGAAATAAAATTGGTATGTTCAGGATTATGAAAACAATTAAAATAGAGGCATGAACGCAGGGCTGTTCACCCGACCCGGCCAGTATTTGAGCCTTCCAACCCGGCCTGAAAATGGCATATCTCAGTTTGCAACTTCGGTTCTGAAATTCTGAAAAAAAAAAAACCGACTTTTTTTTTTAAAATGTAATTTGTGTTTGTCAATTGAGTTCAACTTCGTTTGTAGGGCTGTACATGATTTACAAAAACAAAATTAAGAGACGAATTCTCCAGCAGATTGACGAAAAGAAAATTCTCAGGCTTAAGATCGCGATGCATGACCCGGATGAAACGAAACATTTTAATCGGGCTGTTAAAAAAAAAGGGTAAACATTTGACCTTGTTTTAGTAACAAAATAGACGGCGAAGATACTTGATAGAGGAACAACGATCTTGCCTTTGGGAATCGAATTCAAATCTACACATTGTCCCCATAATTATTAAGGTTGGAGGACATTTTATTGGGACCTTTGTTGATGACCGACCATGTTCTCTGCCTGTCTGTCTACACAAGACTTGGTCCTTCTGAGCAATTTTAATACATTCTTCATTCTATTTTTTAAAATATATTATTAAAAAAAATATCATCAAAAATTAGTTTTTTTATTTTAAATGCTGATTTTTATAATATATTATACATTAGTTAATCTATTTTTTCTTTATATTACTTAAATATTATAATTTTTAATATATTATATTTATTTCAAATAAAGAAAAAAGTAGATAAAAAGTAAAAAGTAGAGAGAGAAATTAATTAAAATATATAGATATAGAGATTGGTATGTAGATGACCGACCATGTTGTGAATAGTATTTTATAGATATAGAGATGGTACTATAGTAAATTGGATATTAGTTATAAAATACATAATCTATTAGATGGGCTATATTAAACTATTTCCTTCAAATTTTACAAAAACATTAGATTTTAGACAAATGCTTCCAACCAGTGTATCCTATAAATGTAGAACAACAAAGACCAATGGAGTAGTGCCACGTAGGGGATACATGTTCTGGGTAGTGGGGTGCGCTACAGAGAAACTTCAAAGAGGGTCTGAGTTCCAAACCCAACCCCTCCCTCCCCACCCCACCTCTCTCTCTCTCTCTCCCCTTCACGAACCCCCCTCTCTCGAATCGAACCCTAGCCCAGCTCCCATTTACGAATCCCTCTCTTGAATCCAACAGCAATGGTACAACTCATACATAATTAGGCAAGTGTATAATTTACTTGCTAAAACAACATCCTAAAGAATAAATATGAAGAGTTAAAATTGGGAATGGTTTATTTGATTTCACAGAAACTCTAAAAGTAAAACCACCACTCTAGTCAAGTTGTCACCAATTAGTTGAGTCAATCTTGGAACATCCCAATTATTATTGATCACCAGATCTTTCACACACAAGTTAGGCTCTTCAACCCTATCCACCAATTCACATAGGGGTCCATCATCCAAGAATTTATCAAACCAAAAAGAAATCTTACCTTGCCTGACCTTCCACCTTGAATTATTTCTCAACACCGAAAATTTACCTGCCACCTTCTTCCAAAAGACTGAACCGGAAATTGCCCCTCCTTCCACAACCACCATCGCATGCTTGGCATACTTAGCCCTGAAGTATTGAGCCCAAAGAGAATCCTGGGAAAGAACCTACCAAACTTAAAAAAGAGAGCACTTTGAACCTCAGCCAAATCAAGAATGCCCACTCCCCCTTCCTTACCAGGCGCACATAAACTCCTCCATGACCTCCATTTACGCTTTGCCTTACCATGAGTCTCACCCCAAAAGAAAGAGGAAAACAACCTATTAAGCTTGGACATGACAGCCTTAGGCATATGACAAACCGACAACAAGTGAATAGGCATGCTAGACAGCACATGCTTCAATAAAATGAGACGTCCCCCCTGGGAAAGAAGACGCAGCTTCCAACCTACCAGTCTCTCACAGTTTGGTACTTTTGGGATAAGTTGGCAGTACTGTTGGAGGAGTTTGATTACATTATATGTCACTGTTTTAGAGAAGGTAACAAGGTTGCGGATCTCCTTGCTCTTGAAAGGGCCTTAGAGGTGAATCAAGTGGTTAGGGAGGTGGTGCAGCTAGGACATGAGATTAGAGGTTTGTACAGGTTGGACTGGGAGGGGTTGGCAAGCGCCCGTTTGTCTTGATTTTCTTTTTCATTGTCCCAGTTTTTTTATTCCTTACTGGTCAGTTTTTTTTTTTTTGTTGGTTTCTTTTTTGGTTATTCCATAGGTTTGTATGTATCATGGTTTTCCTCCGCCATATGTGAGAGCCTTAATATAGATGGGAGGGGGTCACTCTTAAACATGTGATCTCTGTCTCTTTGAAAAAAAAAAGTAAAGAAGAGGTGGCATTTAGCAAAATTTCACTGTTCCTTTACGCTCTAAATTATCAAGCCAAGCTCTGCACATTGTTGCGCAATAACATGTACGGGGCAATTCCAAGCTTTAGGAGAGGATGATGATGACGGTATTGACGATGGTGTGCCTGGGGTCACCGATGAAGTTGTTGATTTTGTGTGCGAGATTTCGGCGTGCTCCAAGCTCTGGAACAATTTTCTTTTACCACTCGACAACGGTAGCGTTTATTTTACTTTATTTTTTATTTTAAAATAAAAATAATTTTAACTCTTGTTTTTTAAATAAGTCTGATTGGATTTATGCTGTAATTGTTAATACTTTCATTGCATTTTTCTGAACTCGATCATTATTATGGTATTTCTTTGGTTACTGAGTAAAAAATCATAGCAGCATCGTTGGCTTGCTTACACTGCCTTTTCAATTTCATTCATTGCTGGGAGCTTGGATTTTTTTACTGTTTTAAATAATCTAATTCATTGTTTCCTGTTTTAATTCCACTTTTCGTTCGCTTTGTCCTTTCTTGCAGTTGTAGATTCTCAGCAACCAAACAAAGATAAAAATCTCCATAATTTTGTAAGAATCTATTTGCAACTAGCTGGTTGAATTTCTTTCATTTCCAATTTTCTTTTTGGAAATTAATACGAGCCAGGAAAAGATCGAAAAGGGTGGCCTGGTTGACCTTGATGAACTTGGCGTGGGGAGGGGGGTTTTCGGTGTGTGAGAGAGAGAGAGAGAGGGGGGGTTCTCGACAGAGTGGGTTCTCTTGCAACACGGCGCACCAGATTTGAAGATATAACCCTTACGTGACTTTCATCTATTGGTATCTGTTGTCCTACACTTATAGGATACTCCGGTGAGAAGTTATTCTCTTTATATATAACCAATTGAGAATGCTCTGTAGTTGCATAAAATTATTTTTGGTGAACAGAATCTTGATGCTTCCAATAAAAAGTGAGGCCCGAAGGCTGGAGCTACTCGTCTCGTAAGCTGGCTGCTGAATTTAGTCTGGTTTGGATAATGAAAGTGTTTGAGAATGTTTATAAATAGTAATGAAAAAGTAATAATAGAATATTAAATAGTAATAAAAAGTAGATAAAAATTAATGAATAATAAAAAAATAAATAAAAAATAATAATAAAAATATTTAAAAATAATTGAGATATGATTGGTACCCAAACAAGCCAGAGAAGCCTGTTCTTCATTTTAGTAATTGTTGTTTATGTATTATTTGTATGAAAAAAAGATGCTGAAATCGTGCCAGCTATGTTTTCATGGAAACATTCTTCTCTTTACAGGATTTCCTGGCGCAATTACCGGTTACGCGTAGTGAGAGAGAGTTAGCCAATTACGCACCACCATTGGCGCTGATACTGCAAACGGTCGTCTGACTATTGGTATCTCTCTCTCTCTCTTATTACTAGATCTGAGTGACAAAGTGAGATTTGGTACATAATTATCATCCCGATATTGCTGGGCCAGGGCAACCGGGTATTCAATGGGCTATAAATCCGGATACTTTACCCCCTTATCAAAACTTAATTTAATTATTACGATAAAATTTAATTTATAAAAAATTAAATTAAATAAGATTATTTTATAAAATAAAATTGATAATTACATAGATAAAATCTATCTATTTTTTCTGTTCACAAACTAGCTGTACTTAACTTTTCTTTTTAAAGATTTATATAAACAATGCAGTACATAATATATTTAATTTGAATTATACATTTATGACCCAATCAAATCCAAACGAACAAAATGTTAAATTGAATCGTACCAGTCTCTATTAGGGTTATTCTCATTTTTGTACTTGTTATTTTCTTTTTGAGTCTTATTAGGTACGAGCAGTTTGACGCATCAAATTACATACCGACATTAACATGACTTTTTTTATTGAACATAAAAATATAAGACGAAAATTTTTGATAGAATAAGAATGTATTATGTCTCACGAAAATTATTTTCGTCTTCAATTCACACCATTTCATTAGACGGATGT
This sequence comes from Pterocarya stenoptera, assembly GCA_003123785.1. Classification (NCBI taxonomy): domain Eukaryota; kingdom Viridiplantae; phylum Streptophyta; class Magnoliopsida; order Fagales; family Juglandaceae; genus Pterocarya; species Pterocarya stenoptera. Next base: position 69,828 of record QEOT01001225.1, read on the forward strand.
CTTATATGTTAGCATCGTTATACGGTTTGGTGTTTGAACTCACTTGCAAGAAGATTTTTCTTTTATTTCTTAATTATTTATTTAATTAAGAGAAGAAAATAGAATAATAAACAATAGACTATTAGAATAACTCATGAATACTCCTTTAAAAAAAATGTTGATACATTTATAACCCACTTGAAAAACTGATTTTTTTAACAATAACATTACTCTTTTATAAATAACATATTGCCACCATCAAGAGGTGGTAGCCCAATTGGCAGATGTTAGAGAATCGTTCTTTTCTCATTTGTCTAAGGTAATAGGTTAGAAACGGATTGACTCTAGGTTAGGTTTGAAGAGTGAGATGAAAATTTTTAGTTTTATATAAAAATTTAGAATATTATTTTTTAATATTATTATTGTTTTGAAATTTGAAAAAGTTGAATTGAGATTTAAACAAGTTGAATTGTTTATTATATTTTGTTTGAAAATTTGAAAAAATTGTAATGATGAGATGAGATGAGATGAAAATTTTATGGTTTATCTTTGGTTCCAAACCTAATGCTTTGGGAGCCTTTCCATACTGACACCTTGACGGGATTGCTTCATCCGAAATCAGTAACTATGACTCAAACTGAACATGCCGTGCCAAGTGAGGCCATTATGTTCACACCCAAAGGAGAAGCTACACTTGGCACCCTCTCCACTCTTTTAAAAATTAAAAAATAAAATCTTGTAATGTTAATCATAATAGTGAGAAGGCCGCGTTATCCAAGTACGTGGACCAACAAAATATGATTCATGATGTTTACTTGGAAATTTTGTTAGTGATTATGTGTAAATTTCTTAAACAACAAGCATCGAAGCAGTAGATTCTGTCTTATAAAAAGACATCCAACCAACAGGAACCTCAGATTACCCTCCATCCTTTCCTTTTTAGCCCTCTACCACCCACTTTACCTTTGGCTTGAAGGCCTCCTGGCTAGCTAGTTGCTAGAAAACCAGAAAGAAATAACTTCAGTCTTCACTGCTCAATCGCCAGACGAAAATTAATTAATATGGACAATCCAATCAAGTCCTTCAAGGGCTATGGCAAGGTAGATGAGCTTGAAGAGCAGGCTTTCCGGAAAAGGACGCGCAGGCGTCTCTTCATCCTCGTCATCTCTACCATCGTCTTGTTGACGGTGATCATAGGTGCTGTTGCCGGGATTTTGATACACAGGCGTAACAACTCATCGCACTCATCTAGCCCTGCTCCGGCGACCCAGTTGACTCCCGCCGCGTCACTAAAAACGATGTGCGGCGTGACTCAGTATCCGAACTCGTGCTACTCCAGCATCTCCTCCCTGGACACCACCAACACCACCGACCCAGAGGTCCTCTTCAAGCTCTCTTTGCGCGTCGCCATCAAAGAGCTCTCCGAGCTCGCCGACGAATTACCCGCCAAGCTCATTGCTGGGGCCAACGATACCAGAGTAAGAGCTGCTCTAATCGTCTGCCAAGGACTTTTCGAAGATGCGGTGGACCGTCTCAATGACTCGATATCATCCGTGGAAGTTGGTCATCAGGGTGAGAAGCTCTTGTCGTCGGCGAACATCAGTGACATAAAGACGTGGCTGAGCACCACCATCACCGACCAAGAAACCTGCTTGGACGCACTCCAAGAAATCAACTCCACACTTCTCGAAAACGTGAAGACCGCCATTCAGAACTCCACCGAGTTTTCCAGCAATAGTTTGGCCATTGTGGCCAAGATTCTAAGTTTACTAGCCAACTTCAACACTCCCATACATCGGAGGAGGCTGCTTGGGTTCGGAGGGAAATTTCCGGATTGGGTTAACTCGGGTGAACGGAGATTACTGGAGGAATCCAACGCGACGGCGCATGTGACGGTGGCAAAGGACGGGAGCGGGGACTACACGACAATCAAAGCAGCGGTGGCGGCGGTGCCAAAAAAAAGCGAAACGAGATTTGTGATTCATGTAAAGGAAGGAAAGTATTTGGAGAATGTGATATTGGACAAGAACAAGTGGAATGTGATGATGTATGGGGATGGGAAGACGAAGACCATAGTCTCCGGCAGCTTGAACTTTGTGGACGGCACTCCCACCTTCTCCACCGCCACTTTCGGTATGCATCTATCTCTGTCTTATCCCTACAACATTATTGTCTTAATTTAATTGGGTTGTCCTCTAAATAATATCACCATTTTAACACTACTAAAGAAATAGAATTTCGTTTATAAGAACTATGTAGGTAAAACGAAAATTACAAGCATTGGGGGTTTGAATATTTAGAGATGTTGGATGAAAATAGGAGGTGGAATGGTTTGTGTGAGATGTATTCAATAGAGTTGTTGGTTGATTTGCGTTGTGAGCAATGAAGTTGGCAGAACTTTTATGTGTTTTTGTAGCTTCTCATGAATTGAAAATTTTCGGAGTCCATTAGATATCCTTACCTATAGGAGAGGTTTTACATCGAGGGAATCATCTTCTAGGAATAGATTTTCCATGCCTTCAGTACTTTTGCATTATTGACAGCGAACAAAAGCAGCTCTGGCTTCTCCCACAATGAGAGCAATTTGATAGAGAAATTAGAACCCGTGCGCCCGTGTGAAACTCTCAGCTTAGTCAGAAGGAAACCGTGAGTGGGGTCCTGAGGGAGTCGATCGATACGGTGAAAGAGGAGAAAACCACATGGTTTACGAGTAACCATGTGAATTGGATGCGCCGGCAGTACTCTTACCTAAAAATTCGATACCAACTTTGCTTTGCTACAAAAGAGGACAACGATCTTGAAATTCGATTAGAATTTAGATTCCATGTTGCCATGTTCTGTGGATAGTGGATACCCCACCACCACGTGAGGCCTGCCTCCATTTGCTCTTACTATATCCCTACTCGATCACTTTTGATTGGGTATTATCTGAATGTTTTTATGTTTTGAAATTTTCGGGCTGTGGGTGGGTTCCTTCACTTGTAGTGATCATAAAAGTCAGTTTCTTGATTACTACCATTTGTTTCATATTAGTACCCTTTTTCTCTTTTTGGGCACGACCCTGAGTAACGAGTACTAACCACAGAGTATGTGATGTTGAGCACAGCTGTTGCAGGGAAGGGCTTCTTTGCAAAAGATATGGGGTTCATTAACACTGCAGGTGCTGAAAAGCACCAGGCAGTTGCACTCCGGTCTGGCTCCGACCGCTCGGTGTTCTACCGGTGCTCGTTCAATGGCTTCCAGGACACCCTCTACGCCCACTCAAATCGTCAGTTCTACCGTGACTGTGACATTACTGGCACCATCGACTTCATCTTTGGCAATGCAGCCGTGGTGTTCCAGAACTGCAACATACAGCCGAGGCAGCCCTTGCGAAACCAATTCAACACCATCACGGCTCAGGGAAAGAAAGACCCGAATCAGAACACTGGCATCTCAATCCAAAAATGCGTCTTCTCTCCGCTGGATAATCTCACAGCTCCAACGTACCTTGGTAGGCCATGGAAAGTCTACTCCACCACTGTCATCATGAAGTCTGAAATTGGGGCATTCTTGAATCCGTTGGGCTGGAAGGAATGGCTCTCCGGTGTTGAGCCGCCCAGCACCATTTTCTATGCAGAGTACCAAAACACTGGGCCTGGATCGACTCTAGACCAAAGGGTCAAATGGGCTGGTTTCGAGCCCTCTCTAACCGCAGATGAGGCCGGGAAATTCACTGTGGAATCCTTCTTACAGGGTAGCGACTGGTTACCGGAAACAGATGTGAATTTCGATGCTTCTTTATGATCCGATTGAGATGTTTGATTCCCAAGACTTTTTTCTTTTCCGACACAAATTTTGTATACGCTGGTAGTAATTTTGGTTTTGCTTGTTTGTAACATTCTTAATTCGTATTATACACGACACACTCCTGGCAATTTTTACTATGAAGAATGTATGATACAAACAATACATGTCACAGCAAAGAGTATTTTTATTTTTTGTAAAATGATATTATTTTTATATGATATTTAATGAAAATATCACTATTTGTGTAAGGTATTGAATTAATTGCTTTTGATATAATTGCTATATTCTTGGTGCTGTGCTGGCAATAACGACATATAAAATAATAAAAATCAATCAACAACATCATAGTGGAATAGATGACAATGATGTTGCCTTGTCAGCGAACTAGATTGTCAAATTGTTACCAATTTTAATTATTAGTAGTGCTTTCCAAATTGTCAAACAAGAGGGCCGGCCAATCTGGATTGGCTTTAATTTTCAAATTTGGGAGTCAATACTTTGAAAAAGAAAATGATACTTCCACCAAAAAACTGTGTATCGATCAGTATTTTTTTAAAAATATTTGTGTATCTTTGTTTTTAGTATTTTTTTAAAAAAAATTTCTTAACACAAATATTTAAAAAAAAAAAAAAAATTAGACTACCGATACTGAATTTGGTAGCTTTTCTCGGTGGCTTCAACAACTAGCTTTGAAAATGGGGGAATGTGTAAGCATTATTGTCACCAAAATATATCAAGAATAGTGGTTTTTATTTTTCCTTCGCCAAAAAAAGGTTGGAGGGAGCGACTAAAGATAGCTTCCTTACACGAAAGTGACCATAGTAACACTTAATCCGTTGGGCAGCCATATAAGAGGGGCCTAGACGACGAGAACTGTATACACTTTTTACAAGTCGGACTTGAGATATAGCTTAATTCCAACTCCACAAGAGCATCAATGATCTATGAATCAATAAGTCACTAATAATCTTGAACATTTTCTGTTGCGAGATTCCCTTATAAACTTATGGCCTACCAAGCCACCAACGAGTATCAATAATAGAGATTGAAAAATAAATTATCATTCTTTTTATTTTTTTAAACGACTCGTGTCAAATTATTACAATCTACGGTTCATTTATTGATCCTTGACTTTTTAACAATTTGTGTACGATGGCCTAACAATTAAGATTAATTATAACTATGTGACGTGACACAATCTCAGTCATCTAATCTTTTTTTTTTTTTTTTAATAATTTGAAACTCAGTCATCTAATCTTAATACTACATTTTAGTCGGCTTTCTAGGTAAAGTGTACGACTCATAATGTGTGTCTTAATTTATTTTATTTTAAATGCAGAAATTAGACTTGTAAATATTCGTATTTTTTTTTTAATAATAATGAGAAATTATAATTTTTCATTGTGTAATACCAAATAAATAATAATAAGTTTACCATTCTCCTACTACCTATTTATTATTATTTTTTATATTTAATTTTTTTATTTTATTTAATAATTAAGAAATTAAATATTAGTAAGATTAAATATATATTTTTAATAATTAAAAATATTAAAAAAAAAAAACTTGAAATACGCTTTGACAGAAGAAGGATAGCATTGCTGCATTAGGGTCGTAACCCTATCCCATACCAAATTCAGTTCTAAATTCTGGGTGCAGTGGGGCACACAGTAACAGCAGGCCCGCGTGTTTGAGGGAAAAACTGGGGGCGCCGATTGACAAAATAGACAACGATCAGAGTTAGTCAGCTCTGGTGGGGTTCTAGAAGAAGCTGCAAAATCCATAAGTATATATAAAAAAAAATATATATTTTAATGATCTTATAAAAATAATTCTATAAATTAAAATATTTTGATAGTTTCCTTATATTATAAAATTATTTTTATTATAAAATATATAAATTAGATAAAGTCATATTAGATAAATTTATAAAATTATTTTCATATAATTATACATGGATGTAGTAAGGGTGCTATCCGTATGGTGGGTGGTGGGGGCACCCCCTCCTCGCCACCCCTTCCCGGACCATGCGGGTGGAGGGGTTTCATACCCCATCCCCCGTCCAGTTATCGGGAATGCGATTTAAACTACACCCTTTCTCTCATCCTACTCAACTCATTGTCTAAAAATATTTTTTAGACCCAAATTTATAATATAATTTAAAATATAAATTAAAGTTTATACATTTTAAAAAAAATATAAACTAATTAAAATTATATTTTAGATTACTTTAATGCCAACCATTATATAGGAGGTTAAAGTAATATAATAGTGATAGGTAAGTAATATGAGATTATTATATTATTTTGACCTCGTATTACTTATATAATGATTAGTCTAAGAGGTCAACGCAATCTATTAACTTAAATTTAATTTTAATTTTTTTTAAATTGTATATATTTATATATAATATCTTCATATAAATAATAAAAATTATAATTTTTTATAGAAAGAGAGGCAGTGCTGAGCGGGGGCGGCAGCGGGGACCCGCTGGGGTCAAATGACCGGCATCTCATTCACGTTTCCTATCATTTTCCTTTCAAACCGGTCTGCCAGCTGCTGCTTCTTCTCTCCGCATCTCATTCACGTTTCCTGTTCTCGATTTCACTTCTGCTATGGCTCCCCCTGTCACCCTCGATACCATCAATCCCAAGGTCTCTTCATTTCCACTCTCGCTATTTTTCAATTTTTTTTTAGTTGTTGAATATTACTTTTGCAAAGCTTATGTCTTTTGTTTTATTTGGTTTAGTGATCTTCGTCCATATCGAGTCTTCGTAAAATAGAAGTTTGACCTCCTGATTTGCAGCGAGTTCACTTCTCCAGCAAATTTGATTTTAATGGTTACATCGATTCTATTGACCTTGAGCACCATAAGAGTTGACAAATTTTAGTTCATATCGAACGATTCTTTGACCTATTTCAGGAGTCCCCAGCAACCATGGCTGAGGATATGAAGGAGTTGTTTTAGAGTCGGACGAATGTAAAAGCACCATCTCTTAGTTATTTTTCTATTTTGACGTTTCTAAAAAATCTCCAGCTCTAACAAAGGTTTAAGAAATAAAAATTGACGAGTGAATAAGAGGTGTTCTCTACTCTTGTTTTTTTCACCATTAAAATTTATTTTTTAAAATGTCTTTTTCGTTTTCTAGTATTTGAGGCAGTTGCCGAAATATTTTATCTTCTGGATATGATTATTCACAACTAAGCGACCCTTTTCCCAGGTTCTCAAATGTGAGTATGCTGTCCGTGGTGAGATTGTCACCCTTGCCCAGGTAATATGAGAAGCCATATTGCTTAGAAGCCCTGCAGGGCAGTTATTGTCCAATCTTTTTTATTCCTCCCTAAGCATCATCGTTTTTATTGTTCTCCTGTCGCAGAGACTACAACAAGAGTTACAGAGTAACCCAGGTTCTCATTCCTTTGATGAGGTATGGTTCTTGTCTTCCGCATGTTATTTAAATTGAACATTTCTTTGCCTAGGCATTATATGTTTCCCTGGCCGAGTGCAGCCTATTTTCCCTTGCCACACCTCCATTTCAAAGCACCAATAAACAATTGTTATGTCTCGTTACCAATACGTAGTGAATTATTTCAGATAAGCTTATTTTCTGCTATGATAGAAGTCAAGGTTTGAAATTCAGACTCACAAACTAGGCCATATCTAACGTGAGCTACCATAGGTAAATTAGTAGTAGCATCTAACAAGAATAATATTGGATTTTTTTTTTTTTTATAGTCAAGAATAATATTGGAAATTAGAGATGAAAAGATGGTTTTGTTTCCTTCGGGTAGCAAATAGCGATTTTATTTTTCAAAAAAAGTAATGAATCAATATTAAAAGCAGCGCACTCGGATTTCTATATGGAAAGATAGAAAAGCACGTCCTGCTAGATTCACGCTCTAGTCACAATCTCAAATAAGTTCTTTGAAATCAATGCCCCAATGACAATAATTGTATTCGAGGTAATGACTTTCATTCATCTTATACAGATACTTTATTGCAACATAGGAAATCCTCAATCTCTTGGTCAGCAGCCCATTACATTTTTCAGAGAGGTTGGTTTACTCTCAGTATGTGCTATGAGCACCCACATTAATACAATTAAATGAATGCTTAATTTAATGCCTGAGTAATCCCTGTTAGGTACTTGCCTTGTGCGACCACCCTGCTATTTTGGAACGGAGTGAAACACAGGGTCTGTTCAGGTACTGAAGTCACAGCTATTTATATGCTATTAGGTCATCTAAGGCGGTATATGCCTGCTGCAAGTTTTTGTAACAATCTGACTTCAATAAAAACTTAGACTAAAGCAATTTTTCAAATATACATGTTTTTAAAATTTATTTTTGAACCATTTATGACCCTTCCTAGATAAAGATTCTGGCTTTGTCTTTGGCAGTGTGGATGCTATACATCGAGCTCGGCAGATTCTGGATCAAATACCAGGAAGAGCAACTGGTGCTTATAGTCACAGTCAGGTACTGATCACCTTGTCCACCTCAGGGAATTTGAAGAGAAATTGATTCTATATTTCATTGTCCATGTTGGGATGTCATATGACTGGTTTGTTGTTCCTTTGCACCTTCAGGGTATCAAGGGATTGCGTGATACAATTGCTTCTGGTATTCAAGCTCGTGATGGCTTTCCTGCGGATCCAAATGACATATTCTTGACAGATGGTGCAAGCCCAGCAGTAACTTTCGAGCTCATTATTTTTTGTTTTTCTCACTTCCTATGTTTTCCAGTTGATACATAATAACAGATTGTGTTTTCTTACTCATAGGTTCATATGATGATGCAATTACTAATAAGATCAGAGGAGGATGGAATTTTCTGTCCCATTCCTCAGTACCCGTTGTACTCTGCTTCAATTGCTCTCCATGGTGGCACACTGGTAATCTTCTAACTTTGGGGGCTACAATCAGAAGCTCAATTCATCTGGCTAATTAGTTCTGTTCAACTGATAACTTTTAGCTGGCTTTTTCGGTGATTGGCCTATATTCTCTTTGTAGCATATATTAAAAATCTGACCAGACATGGTTGCTTGGGAGTTGGAAAATTTATATTTCATTTATACTTTTATGAATTTTCTTTCAGTCTTAGGCACCCTCTTTTTTTTTTTTTTTAATCTGCAGGTTCCTTACTATCTTGATGAAGAAACAGGATGGGGACTGGAAATTTCTGAGCTTAAGAAACAATTGGAGGCTGCCAAGTCCAAGGGCATTGCAGTTAGGGCCTTGGTTGTTATAAATCCAGGCAATCCAACAGGGCAGGTAAGCTATAAGTAGGTTTTAAGAAGAAATGTTTTTACTAGAAAAGTATTTAAATTTCACGCGAAGGAGAATGCCCAAAGATAAGTGTCAACTTTTGGCCCCATTACACGAGATGACTGTTTTTTTGGTAATGCCTGAAGGTTCTTGCTGAGGAGAACCAGAGGGACATTGTGGAGTTCTGCAAGAAAGAAGGCCTTGTTCTACTGGCGGACGAGGTTGGTTTATTGTACTTAGTAACTTAAGATGCATATGCACTTATAAAAAAAAAACTTAAGATGCATATGCATCTTGCAACTCTAGAATCAAATAGAGATTTGGATGCTTCTGAGGAGCTAGATTTGATTTTGTTTGGTTTATAATTACTTCATTGCTCTTTGTTCTATTGAGTACTGTGTCGAATTTAGATCTAATGTCCAATAATCTTCATACAGGTTTATCAGGAAAATGTTTATGTTCCTGAGAAAACATTCCACTCGTTCAAGAAGATTTCTCGTTCTATGGGGTATGGGGAGGAGGATCTCTGCCTGGTATCTTTTCAGTCGGTCTCCAAAGGTATGCTGGATTAATAAATTGATCAAGAAAATAAGTGAGAAGAGCTTCTGCAAATCATTAGATGCAAATTTAAGAGGCATGCGTTTCTTTGGTTTCTTCAGGCTACCATGGGGAGTGCGGGAAAAGAGGAGGTTACATGGAGGTCACTGGATTGAGCGCTGACATAAGGGAACAAATATACAAAATGGCATCTGTCAATCTTTGTTCTAACATCTCTGGTCAAATTCTTGCAAGCCTTGTTATGAGCCCACCCAAGGTTAATTTTATTGTCTCTTTAGATTAGTGCTGTTGTTGTCTCTTCTTTGTGTTTTCGGTTTTCTTCATGATTTTATTTTATTTCTACTTATGGGTTTTGGATTAGACAAGCTTAATTTTAGCAAGCTTGAAATAGGTTCTTGGGACAATTGGGTCAAACCAGGTCAGAAAGTTCTAACTTGAGGCGGTTGACTCTTGATCATGAGTTATGAGAGTTCAATCCTTCTGAATTATAATTGCTTCAACCAATGATATAATATTTACATGGGCTGGGGGTGTATCTGGTCTTTGAAGTAGTCAATTTTTTTAATAGAAGATTCCATAATCATGTTGCCATAAGGCATGAACGCGTGGAAATGAGTTGCTATAGAAGTTCACATGGTGAACAATTTATTGTCTAGTATAATATCAACTGTAATTCACATTCATTTGCTAGAAATGACATTAAAGGGATGTATGCAGGTTGGTGACAAGTCGTACGAATCATACCGTGCAGAGAAAGAAGGAATTCTAGCATCATTGGCAAGGCGTGCAAAGGTTAGTCAACTGAACAAAATTAATTCTATGGGATGAATGAATGATGACAAAGTAAAGAAAAAGGGCATTTAGTTAGAAAGGACCTGGTGTAGGATCTGTTATCATATGGAAACTTGTGCTTGGTAGTGGGAAAGGATATGAATATCCTGCGTGAGTTTCTAATAATCAGATTAAACCATTGATTATTTCTCATGTGGTCTCGGATGCGGTGTTTCCCTGAAATCTTTATTCATTTATGGCATGTTGCCTCCGTATTAACGTTTTCAGAAACTCTTGGTTCCTACAAGGATTTTTTTAGAAAGTTTATTGCTGCATATGATTGCTCTCATATGTTATTTATTGTTTTATAACAGGCACTAGAAAATGCAATTAACAATTTAGAGGGAGTATCATGCAACAAAGCAGAAGGGGCAATGTATCTCTTTCCCCGTATTTACCTCCCCCAAAAGGCAATTCAAGCAGCAGAGGATGCAAATATCGCCCCGGATGCATTCTATTGTCGTCGCCTCCTTAATGCAACAGGAATTGTTGTTGTTCCTGGTTCTGGCTTTGGACAGGTTAGTATTTGTTAACTTCTGCCGTTGGTGTATTAGTGTGGGATATCACTTCATATGATTGTATTAACAGTCTTGTTAGCAAATCAATGGCCATGAACATCAAATACCCTGTATTTTCATTTGTCATCTTCCAGAGGTATTTAACTGATAGTTTGTTTGTACTTGTAATGCTTGCTTTGTCAAAGGTAACTGGCACCTGGCATTTTAGGTGCACAATACTCCCACAAGAGGATAAGATTCCTGCTGTTATCTCCCGTCTGACAGACTTCCATAAAGGATTCATGGATGAGTTTCGTGACTGAAGGATTCACGGATGAATTTCGTGACAGTACACAATAAGCCGTACTCATTTTGGCAGTACATGAACAATAATGTTCCCATACATTTTAGACTTAAAGTCTTTTTTTTTTTGTACGAAGACTGAAGAGGATACTTCAATAATTTTTTTTCTTACGAGGAAAATGTTTTGGGAATATTCCTTTCAAATAATGGAATCTTGCATGATGGTTTTCCAGGTTTTACGTTAGGGAAGTCTGCTTCTTTCTTGGAACTACCTCAAATTAAACCAAATGTCAAAGAACTTGATGCATTGGTAAATTAATATAATGTACACGAGTTCAGTATGCAATTATATAATTCTTGCTTGTCTCCATTTGATGTGTTACTTTTTTTGGAATTTGGGATTGCTATTGCTTTGGATTATTCTAGAAAATAAGGTAAAACATTTGTGAAGCCTGCAAAACTTGGAATGGTATGATCTTGTTAGTCCAATTTGGGTACAAGTTAAGAACTATAAGTCTATAGATGGATACCAATTTAGGGTGTTTTTTGGCTAGGAATTATTGTTAATAAAATTGAATTATAAACACCTGTATGAGGTATCAATAAAAAGCTCAACAAAACATTTTCATTCCTACAATCAGTTTTCTTTTAATCCATTGCTTTGCTAAGGTTATTGCTGGCAGCTAATGTTCAAGAATTTTTTAAAGCCAATTAAGTGTATGGTAATTGAGGTGCATTTATGTGTGGCTCAAAATGTTTAAGAGGTGTAACATGATTTTTGAATTCAGACAGAACCAGATGATGCAATATCTAAATTTGATTATTGGTGCTTTTCCTGAAGACAATTTTGGGCATCTGCTTCTAACCATGGTTGTATAAAAGATTGCTAATATATTATTATTTTTTATTCGGTATTTCAACTTGATTTGAATTTAAATAATAAACAATTTTTTTTGAACTGTACATAATCATTTCTTTTTGTTGTTTGGGTGGTTCTACTGCTATAGGCGTTCGGTCTCGAGGATGGATCCTAACTGACGTGGTTCTAGTCATGTGTTTTTATGAAAATAATTTAGTTGTAAATAATTATTCGCATTAATACGTGTAACAATTCAATATAATTGGTTAGAAAATAAATTTTATTGAAAACAGTATTAATTTAAATTTAGAATATAAAGACAATAATATTTATACATAGATTGGTATGCAAATATATTTATACGTAGCAAAACTTATTTTTATATTAAAAAAAAAAAGAAATCGATTTGAAATTCTAAAATACCATACCACACGCACTAACCCAAAACCCGTATAGGAGAATAAACTTGTGGGTCTATTGAGGGAGCTGGAGGATACGGGGAGGGAGACGTTTGTGGGTCTGCTCTTCCAAAATTGCTTCTTGTGGGTCTGTTCATTGGTGACGCTTCAGGCAAACAATGCGACTTTTGAAGCTAAGCAAGAAAACTAAGATCATTAGATGAACTGCTATTCCATGATGAGTTTCTCATATCCTTTTTACGTGTGTTTTCCGATCATCACCAAATAAGGTTTCGCTTATTTTGAGATAAGTTGAATTAAGTTAAGTTGAGATAAAAATAAAATAAAATATTATTATAATATATTTTTTTAATATTATTTTTGTTTAACATTTAAAAAATTTAAATTATTTATTTTATTTTGTATAAAAATTTAAAAAATTTATAATAATTAGATAATATCAATTAAAAAAAAATATAAAAACAAACCAAACTTTAAAAGCTTTTCCAAATATGAGAGAAATTGATAATTCGGGACAGCCGTAAAAACATGCGTGCAGGACACAATAGGTGCCAAAAATGACACGTACACCTTGACTTCTAGAGGCCTTGAAGTTGAAGCATCATCACGTCTCATGTTGGATGGTCTCTATAGAATATAGAGAAAAACTTCAAACATGAAGAACGTTAAGAAGATATTTACGCCATTCAATAATATTGTGATAAGTATATATATATTTTTTTTTATAAAAGACGAATAGTACTGATTGTAGCATGTAGGCAACTTTTCTCCCATATTCCTTCCCCATCGCTTTCTTCCTCTCTTTCCCCTCTCTCTCCTTGGCGTATTTTGGTCCCTCTCTATTTCTACCATATAGGAATTCTTCATTTAATCTTCTGAAACTGAAAGTTTCGTTTTTATTTATAATTTTTTTTTTTATAAATAAGAAAAAAAGATAATCAGTACAGATCAATTCACAACAAAAATTACAAAAAAAAAAATAAAAAATGTCAAAATGAAAAGTTTTTGTGTAAATAATCAAGGTTGGAAAAGACATACCAATGGGGACAAACCCAGATCTGGATTTTTTTCGCGCATCTAAAAAAATATCAATCACTCTTGCTGGAATTCTACTAGAGAAAGCCATTAACGTTCACATCTACTTTCTATTCATTCTTTAATTTATTCAATGTAATTTTCTCGAATCTCTTGCAAGGATGTTGCATTTTATGGACTTGAGAGAGAGAGAAGGATGAAAATAGCAGTTGCTGCTTTGAGGAGAGAGAGGAAGGGAGAAAGAGAGAGCAACAAAGGAGGTGAATGGGAGAGATAAGCTGCACTCGGTTTTATTTTTTCATTGTGAGAATCCATACATGGTATAATATTATTGGACGATATAAATCTATTCTTATCACCTATCCTGCCCCAAGTGTTTCTCTAGAATATATTATGATCCAAAATACAACTCTTATCATTATGGCATAATATTTGTGCGTTTTTTTATTTGGCGATTTTTGTTTTGGGGGCGTTTTTGTTTTCGCTTTTTTTTTTT
>QEOT01001225.1:88370-107237 GCA_003123785.1 Pterocarya stenoptera
CTGCCCAACAGAGATGAGATTCTTCTTCAACTCAGGAATGTGTCTGACCTTGTGCAAGGTCCATTTGTTGTTGTTAGGGAGTGAAATATCAATGTCTCCCATTCCGACCACGTTCAAAGCCTTTCCATCAGCCAAATACACCTTCCCAAAATCATCTGCAATATAGTTTTGCATTATTTCCCGACAGGAAGTTGTGTGGAAAGAAGCCCCTAAATCCAGTATCCAGTCATCAACTGGAGTATGAACTGCAAGTAATAGTGCATCATGTACTTCTTCAGTTACCACATTAGCACTATTATTCTCCTTCTTGGGATTTCTGCAATTCCTTTTTATGTGACCAGTCTTGCCACAATTCCAGCAAGTTGCCTGCTGCCTAGGCTTTGTCTTGCTGTTGTCCCTGTTCTTTGATTTTGATCTGCCTCTGTTTGAGTTCCTATCTTGTGATCTTCCCCGCGAATCAATATTAAGAGCTGAACTCGAACACGAGGTCTCGCCTAAATCTCTCCTGCGTACCTCCTCAGTCAAAATCAAGTCACGAATATCATCATATTTCAATTTTGACTTACCGGCAGAATTACTGACAACAATTCTCATGGCTTCCCAACTATTTGGCAATGATGCCAATAGTATCAGTGCACGTATCTCATCATCAAATTCAATTTCAACAGACGACAATTAATTTGTGATAGTATTAAAATCATTCAGATGTTGTGCAACAGACGTACCATCTGCCATCTTTAAATTGAATAACTTTTTCATCAGATGTACCTTGTTATTCGCTGACGGCTTTTCATACATGCCTGACAAAGCCTCTAAGAGATCCACAGTCGTCTTTTCCTTGATGACGTTGTGTGCAACCGATCTCGACAGGGTTAGCCGAATAACCCCTAGAACCTGTCGATCTAGCAGATCCCAATCATTAACTGCCATGGTCTCCGGTTTCTTCCGAAATAATGGAAGATGGAGTCTCTTCCCATAGAGGTAGTCCTCTATCTGCATCCTCCAGTATCCATAATCCGTGCCATCAAACTTCTCGATACCCGATACCTTTATTTTTTCTCCAGCCATCTCCTTAGACCCAAACTTTAGTTTTACCGTAGAAATAAATAGTACTTACTAAGTAAGTTCCCAGAAAAGATTACTCTTTCCTAGACAGAACTTCAAGGTTCCCAGGAAAGAATGGAGGGTCACAATGGACACACTTAGAAATTTCCAATCTCCTTAGACAGAACCTCCTTAGACTATACGTATCCACACTACTATGCTAAAGCTCCACCCCACAAAAAAAAAGGACCCCAGCTCTGATACCAATTGTAGGTAATTTGGATTTACCAAATTCACCCCCCAAGATCCAC
Organism: Pterocarya stenoptera; assembly: GCA_003123785.1. NCBI lineage: Eukaryota > Viridiplantae > Streptophyta > Magnoliopsida > Fagales > Juglandaceae > Pterocarya > Pterocarya stenoptera. Next base: position 89,726 of record QEOT01001225.1, read on the forward strand.
ACTATGCAGGAATATAAGGAAAAGCAAAGAAATAATAACAACACAATTGATTTACCTGGAAACTCCCAATGCAGGAAGAAAAAAATCAGCAATCCAGAGAAGAAAATACACTATGTGAAAAATTGTTACATTCACACAATTTTTCTCCTCACCTCAAGTGACACTCACAAAGTTTTCTCACTAGTAAAACTTTAACTCTCAACTCTTCCATTTTACAAAAGAAAGATCAATAGAGCTTTTAGTCATAAGTTATTATTTAATAACTTGTTACTTGGTGTGTTTAAAACTAAAGGGCTAAGCCCTCTATTTATAGGCTCAATGGGCTGCTCCCATTTAGTTTCCCACCAATGTGGGACTACAAATGAGCAAACCCAACAAGGGGGAGCGAGCTGCGTCCCATGGCAGTGGGTGGCTCGAGGACCAAGTCAACAGCAAAGCCTGACAAAGCCTTCCAAACACATCAATATAATAGCCCCCCTTTGACTGACATGCAATGATGAATTCATGAAGTAAGTCATATTTGGTATATGGAGTTAAAAGAAAAATTCTATTTCTTGTCACCACATATTACTTACTGTACATATATATATTTTTTCGTATTAAATTTGTGATGGCATGAATGAGGAATAGAAGAATTAATTTAGAGCCAAAAGGCGTGGAAGTCTACGTTTCATGTTCGACATGCTTGCATTTTCAATGCGAAGAATTAAAAGTTAGCCCAAGAAACAATCCCTACTAGAATGGGAAGCAACAAAAATGTTTGAGAAGCAAAAATCACACTAGAGCCTGAGAAAATACCTCAAGCTTTCTTGATTGAGCTTTTGCGTTTGCATTTTGAAGGTTCACCCAACCTTGAATTTTTGCTACTTCTCTTTGATACCTGTAATGACCCGTATTCACAATTGGTAACCAGCATTCTGCATGATAATAAAACTTTACAGGCCAATTTACCTGAGGCAGCACTTGGTCTTTTCTTCTTCTTTCCACGCGGCAGCTCTGGAGTCTGAAACACTTTTCCTGCACATGTTTTCTGTATCGAAATGTCTGAGGCTCTTTGACACTTCTTCTTCCTCCTCTTCCCTTGAGCTCCAATTCGAAGCGACGGAGTCGTACTGCGCCCCAAGTTGTAGTTTGGCTAAATGGAACTCTTGCAGCTGTGCAACGTCAATGGTGCTGTCGGCGCTGCCAGAGTTCGCCAGGGCCAATGGCCCTAACCTATTTGCAGGCGTGTTATGGTGGGCAGGGGATGATCTCTTGAATGGCGTGTGGCACCTAGAAGTAATAGAACTGCTGAGTGGAGTCATCTCCGTCCTAGCATCTCGGTGATGCACCTCATAAACCCCATCTGTGCAGGCATTTTTCATGCTTCCAGCCACTTTGTTTTTGAACAAGAATTCTTCTTCAGTGGGCTCTGAGTATCTGAAATTGGGAAAACTGGTTTCTATGTCGTCCGTGTACTTGTCTACATTAATAAATTTCAAATGTCTGTTGTTCATAACAAAACTTAATGTCTATTACGATGGGCATATAATCGATAAATTAACTGTACTCTAATTCTATCGGCAACCAAATGCATGCTAAGTTGAAACTAGCTCCTGCATTGTTTGATAAACAGTTTTATAGCTAGGAACCCACCTAGGTGTTGTAGCTGAACAACGAACATAATCAAACGGTACATCAAAAGCTTAGAACTTTGTTAAGCTTTTGGAGCACAAAAGGAGTTTGAGAAGTAATGTTGAAATGGCGAAGGTTCCATTAAAGTTGAACGGGAGATCCTTACCTTTTAGTACTTCATCCGTTGAAGCTGAGACCTCATTGAGAGCTCTGACCGAGTAATGATGGTCCAAAGATGCAGAAACTTGAAAGCTTGAAACTACTTTTGAGACCTTTTCCTCTTTGACCTTTGATTTCTCCGCAAAGACCTCCACTTGTTGCCTAAACCTATCAGACTGTCTGCAGATCTTCGAGGACTCCGGTGGCTTTATGGAGTGGGCAGGAGAGTCATGGCAAGAGCTGCTCACCAAGCATTTCTCTGCGTTGTCCCACTTTGAAGGGAAGTTTTTGCTTAAATGATCATCGATACTGAAGCTGAAAACTGGTCTACCAGGAGTCGAAGGAGCCTCCACTCTCCTCTGAGTTGAAACCTTAAGAAGCCCTCCACCTTCCGTGATGTTGTTTGCCATTGGAAATGACTTGACAAAATCAAAGGTCTCTTTGAGATTAAGCTTGCAAAGTGGGTCGGGGAAGGTGTCTACAAAGGGATTATCTTTGCTTTTCCCGAAGAAGGTCGTGCTACCTTGAAAAGCAGATTCTTGAATTAAAACAACCAAAAGCATAACAAAACACCGTTGTAGTCGATACCCAGCAGAGTATGGAAACCAGAAAAACAATAAAAGAAGAATGCAAATGTGGGATCTTTACCCCATTAGATGCAAATACAGATTGAGCTTGGGAGTATTTGGGGCTTGTGAGATTCATGGTCATGGGATTGAGGTTAGAGGGATCACTGGTAAGGGGGCTAAGGAATCGCCCGTGGAGTCTTGTGTATGTTGGGAGGGTGGTTTGCCTGCCTGCACCTTTTTAAATGTGTGAAAGAACAAGCCTATTTTGTAGGCCTGCTTGACAAATCAAATATATGATTGATGTGAAGACCTGTTAGACAACAGTTAAATTGATGGAATAAAACACTGTCACGAAGAAAAGCGTCTGACGACGCAACTGAAGTGTGAAAACAGTACAACTATTCTCTGAACAAGGAAATAGCATTGACTACAGAGAACCACGTTCTAAAATACTGTTACAAACGACTCACATGCGATCAGCCAGCCAACCTGCTCTCGGTGAAGTAGATAAGGAAGGGAACTTTGGGAGGAGGAAAAGGCACTTTTGAGTACTGAATGCTGATTCAGAAAAACGCATTCTTGTTAAAATAAATAACACAGTTTTTATGTGCTTCTCTTTGGAAGCTTCTTATTACAGTAAAGGCTCTCACCGTATTGCATCCCAGGTGTCCAGCACTTCTGTCCATCTTCTTGCATCCATGTTCTTATTTTCTATGCACTTGGATGTGCTACCCAAAGAATAAGTTAAGCACAAAGACTTGGATGGCTGATAGCAAAGCTTTAAACCTTGAACATCTTATAACATATTTTATTCTGATTCTGTTCCAACATTTATTTAGCTGATAGTAAAGTTAAAAACCTTGAATGTTTTTTAAAAATGATATTACAAAATGTCTTTTGTTGCATTTTCTTTTATCCTGTTTAAGGGAAAGAAGAAAAATAACAGTGAAAATGACTCAAGATTATGGTTTCCAACCTATTCTCTCTCTCTCTCTCTCAATATTGTTGAAGTTGTTAAATCACCACTTATTCCAAAAGTTTAAGCTGATGGAACGATATAGATTTTATTATTTTATATCTTAACACTTTCCCTCACTTGTGGGCCCAACAAGTGGAATATTTAATTAAATAGGATAGAGTGTAGAGTTAGAATTTGAACTCAGGACATTTGCTCTAATACCATATAGAAACACTCATTTCTCCTCATAAAAGGCTTAATAGGAGAAGTGTGGTAACTCTTTATAAAAATCAGGATGAGTTTATTCTTAAACCATGTGGGACTTCTCAGTACGCCCCTCTTATGTGTTGGCCAGTATTTCCGGTATCATTATCGTGGGTAGGTCGCAATAGCTCATCATCGGTCAGAGGTTAGCCTGCTTTGATATCATATAGAAATACTGATTTCTCCTCATAAAATACTTAATAGGAGGAATGTGATAACTCCTTATAAAGATCAAAATGAATTTATTCCTAAACCATATGGGATTTCTCGATAGAAATCTCTCTGTTAGGGCGATCTCATTGAAATAAACACCCATTAGGGTTGCAAGTACGTACGATAAATGTATACCCATAGGGCCATATATTACGAGTCTTCTTGTCTGTTTGAACTAGCAAGGACGTCCAATGTTAAAGGCACAGGAACATGGAGTCCGGCAGCCCAAGAAGCTGAGTGATGGTTCACATAGTTGCTCATTTTCTTTCTGATCTTTTAGGTATATGTTCCTTTTTTCTTTTTTTTCTTTTTTAAGGTATATGATCATACACGAAAGATGACGATATTAAGCTGCAAGGTTTTAAGGGGAAAAAAGAAAAAAGGAATTACCTTCTGTATGTCGCGCATAGGTATAAAGAGATGATTTTATAGCGCATCTGAAGTCTGCACATCCAAAGTGATTAACATCTTAAAGAAGGGAAAGTGATCCGAATTGGAGGGAATCAGGATTCAGAACCATCCAAAATTGGGGTTGGAAGCTCTTCTTGTTGCACAAAATGCAAAGCATTTCCCATGATTAAGGGCCGCATGATTTTCATAAGCATGGCATCCGCACAATAGTAAATATTGTAACCTACTTCATGTGTCAATTTCTTTTTCATTTTAAAATTTTCAGTTCCGATAAGATTTTAAAAGCATCTTAAAGTCAAAAAATATAAAATCCAAGGACTTTCTCTAAACTTGAGTTTCCCAACCCATACCGGTATGAACATTTTTTTTATCAACGACATGACGCTATCCCGTCCCACCTACGCAAGATCTACTTAAAATATTCATGCACTACATCATATAATAACATATATAACTATATAAGTTATTTGATTTCCCACTTAATTATATTGTTATCAAAGAAAAGGGAGGCGTGATAGAACACTTCTGTTTACCATCGAGTATCATTAGATATGTTCCGTAGTGCACCGCTCCATTATACTGCTAGGCCAATTGGCCTTTTTTTTTTTTTCAATTTTTTTATTTATATTTTTTTATTATTTTAAAACATTTTCAAAAAATTAAAAAAAAAAGTATCAATATATTAATAGTCAATTCCTTAACTATTAGTAAAAAAAAAAAATTAAAATACAAGAGGTATCAAAATGAGAAGAAAAGTTGAGTGGACATAATAGCATTTTCCATAATAGAATAGACGAGATCAATTGAGATGATTGATTGATGGAAAACTAGGGAGGAAATATGCAACAAACGGTTGAGTTGATTGATGGAAAATTTAAAAAAAGAGGCACATGTTGTTGCAGTTGAGAAAGTCTAGAACTTGAACGAATAATATGCAAGTAAGAATTTAGAAGCAACTCTAATGGAAAGGGAAAGGTGTTAAAATTGTCATCACTGCAGCACAATGGACATGTGAAATGAACGATTTGATAATATTATTCCTACATATATACAAAGTAAAAGATACATTCCATGGCATATGATTCCTATCTCAGATGAAGAAGACAGCTTTCTTATTCTCTTAAAAGTTTTTGCTTTTGTGGTAAAAACTCGGGGGTGGGAATTCAAATCTCAGCAAGTTAATTTTGGTGTAAATTTATCAGATGTTTTTTGCCAAGAAGCCTCTCTTTTTTCTGGTAATAGACATATCAATGTTTCTTTTGAGAAAATAGGTCTGGATTCAAACGCCAACAGAAGAAAACAAGCAAGTTCGTTCTTGTATAGCTTGTGAAACTCTGAATAGATCCACCAACAATATATTGGGAAGAAAAAGGTGATGAAAATAAACAACAGGACTTGGGATTCACCGGCAACACTGAGAAGAGATAAGCAAAATGGGCCCCAGATACATATATTTAACCAAAGAACGCACCATGATAAGACATAACCTATCAATAATGGAATTTGATATCTGCTTCAACTTATAGAACTTTAGACACTCTTGATGACATGACCAAACCATTATTCTATTGCCAATATAACTAGAGTCTTGAGGAAGAACAAAAACTTTTTCTTCTTCTTCTTCTTCCTCTTCTTCTTGTAGCACAAGATCAATGGCTATTTCATGTTCTTATTCCTCTCACATCCCAGTTCTGAAATCTGGTCTAGTCACAAAGCCTATCAGCAAATCCCTAATGCTTAAAGACAGCCAAGTTCCACCCAGGAAAGCACCGAGATTCCAGATCAGATGTTCCATCAGAAACAAGGTTAATTATCCCTTTACTATTTTTATTATCTTACGCATACAATCAATCCCTTTCTGTCTTGATTCTTGTAATTAAGAAAACAACCATACCAACAAACGTTTTCAACAGAACAAGACCTGGTTGGATCAACTCCAGTCTCATACCCTCTTTTTTTCCCAATTGCAAGGAAAAAAATACAAAAAGTAAATATTGCTCATCTTTTTATTGATGTCTGAGACTATGAATGGTTTGTTGCAGGTTTTTGAGGATCGGTCTAATGGTATAGTCTGCTATAGAGATGACAGCGGGGAAATAATTTGCGAAGGATACGACGAGGGCCCTCGCTTTCAGAAACAGACTCCAACAACAGCTTATCATCCAAGGTAAATAGTCCTAAAACAAGTACCTAGTTCAAATTGTTGTTGGAAACCTGTCTAATTATTTGCTTTTTGTCGGGTCAGAGATGTTGAGATCTTTGACCTTCTTCTTCTTCAACAAAGTAGGCTTCAGACTGTTAAAGGCAGTGGATTGAGCCACGCTGGGGAAAGTGTTGCTGTGCAGAAGGACTTCAATTGCAATGGCTTCAACTCATTCTGCTAATCAATGGCAAACTTTTGTCAATTGTATAGATGTCTCCTCAACTCCCTGCACTTACATCGATCATAGAATGTCTAAGGCAGGCATAGACATCGATCATAGAATGTGAATTGGAGGCATAAATGCACTTGTTTTATTTTTGAAGCACATTCTTCACCCGTGAATGTACAAGAAAATGGCTCATCTCTCCGATTTTCTCTTTCTTCGCTAATTTTAAAAGAGAAACAATATCACCCGGACGAACAGTTTCAATCACGACTCACGTTTGAGATACCATAGTTTCTAAAATATATCAGAAATATGTTCAGCAATGAAGTTTTCACAGAGCACAAAACAGAGGATAGGCCAACCATAGCTCTAGCCTACAATATCATGAATACAAAGATGCTCTAGCTTTCGATACTAACACACAGATTCATAGAAATCTCCAACGCGATATAAATTATCTAATCCGAGGCCAATGCTCGAAATCTTAAAAATGATGTTGGTGTAAGTGCACCAGAAACAATTTATGAACAAAATGAGCTCACAACGTGAAATCGAAGTAACTCTCTTATTTCAAATAAGCAGAAGATATGATAAGTGGATCTCTTGGAGAATTCGTGTTATTAGAGAGAGAGAGAGAGAGAGAGAGAGAGAGAGGGCTTGTGAATTACACCAAAATTCTGAGAATGAGATATGTATACACGTTGTAATTGCTAAATACATGAATAAGTTTTTTGTACAAAGATTTCATGGCGAGGTCATCCAATATTAAACCCCTGACAGGAAATCTCCCCCCGGTTCAAACGGCCTACTTCTACATCTTCTAAAAAATATTTATGAACTTCTCGTTAAAAAAATAAATGAGCTATGAAAAGGAAAAACTTATGAAAGAGGGAAAAAAGAGGATGTGAGAGGGGAGTAATTCCAAATCACATGCTCAAGTGTACAAGCAGACAGACTCGCAGTATCATTCAACCGATGTCCCAGCTTGTGTGTTGTTCTCTTCACATAATTCAGACTGGGATTTACTTGGGATAATAGATGGCGGGGACCATTGATCTGGGACCATCAAAAAATACGTAGTCATCGCTTTCCTGAACCTTTTCTTGTATTGCTTGGGGGAAATTACAGTTGGAGTTGAGTTTTTTGGCCCGCCGAGGATGCCTGAAGCTTTCACCCATGTTTCGAGATGCTTGTCCCATGTATACTGCCTCATGAAATCAATGATCCCAAGAACTAACTCATGCTTCTCTTCATCCACCCCAACCAGTAAAGAATAATCCATTACATCGATTGACTGCAACACCAAATATAAAAAGGATAAGGATATAATCTAAGGGTAGGCTGGGAGAACCTGTAGGGTACTCTTCATATTTTTTTTGGCCAATAAGGAATTTAAACAAGCTTAAAATTTTGGAAATGCATCATATTTCTAAGAGTAAAAAAAAAAATATTTAGCGTATATGGAGTTTAGAAACTTACTGCAAGAAATGAGGTATCGTTCCAAACAGCTCTCTCCAACAATCGCTTTGCTTTGTTTCCCACAAAAATAGGAGAAGTTGGCATTGCTTCGATCAAGTTCTGATCCAGCAGAACTTTGTTGGTACCATTACAATCGGGATTATACCGCGATCGAGAAGATCCTTTAAGATCATAAAGCCGTGTCAAGTTCCTACCAAACAGAAGATTCTCCATAACCAGAACATCCATCTTTGATTCTTTCCCTCCTTTAAGATGCTTAGATGTTACCTTCCAACATAAAGCAAAAAAAAAAAAAATGGTAAGCCCCAGAGGATCTAATGTGTCTAAGTTAGCAACATAATGGGAGGTGCCAAATCCAAAGGTCCTTTACAGAAATAACGAAGCTCTTTCATTCAAAACCTTAAGCCAAAAGTATAGAAGCCTACTGAAATTAATTGATCAATATGATATTTGATAAGGAAAAGGAGAAATGAGAAAATGGCAGTTTATAGGTAGCTCTAAGCATCAGCTACTTATTTCAAGCTTCTTAAGTGTAAATCACTAGGATTTGCAGAAAAAACATCGAGAGCACTCACCAATAAAGAGTGATGTAATAGTTGTCCACTCCAGAAAAAATAAAGAATGTAAGAGTTGTCCCAGAAAGAAAAAAAGAAAAAGAAGTGTACACCCAAATGCTAGGCTCCAACTCAACCTATCTAGGGACCTTTCTAAAGTATTTATTCTCAATAATAGACTTTATTCAGGCGAAAAAAGGGTTATCAACATATATACAACTGACCATGCATATGTGCATATTTTACTTTTGTCCTTAATGCATTTAGATACAAAAGGAAATGATATTTAAAATATTAGCTCAATTCTATTTTCTTGTCAGATAGAATTCAAATGACCTATGTATAATAGGTATAGCATGAACATCTGATGTGCAAAGTTCAAACCCATTACTATGAGTGGGGAACTGAGGAATGGTAGCCTTCCTCCTAAATCATCCTTCCATCTATTATGATGACTATGACTCTAACATTCTTTGCTGGCCCCAGAATGGACAATGAATTATATACATTACATGACCAACAAAACAGGAGTGATGTCATTCGAATTTATAACCAAAGTCAAACAGGCCCCCAACAAATTCTTTCATGTTTTTTGTCCTTTTTGTCCCAAACAAAACTCCATTGTTTCGGTTGCCATGGCATTACCCTTACCCGTCTAGTAGATTTGTGCATCTATATAAAACAAGCTAACGCCTAGTTAAAATGATAATCATAGATAAGATTACTAGCATTTAATTCATTACTAGACTTGACAAATTGCCAGGTTAAAAATGAGTATGATGATTTAGTACGACAAGCATTTGCAGCACACAAATAAGTACCTGATAGATCCCTAGAATCTTTGCCAGGCATGTTGGACTTCCTGTGCCAATTGATTCAGATAGGTACTTGAAGTACGCGGGAGCAAATTTTATGAACGATTCCAACTCCGTTTTTGTGACTTGTTTAATGATAAATCTATCATCCAATGTTTTTGCAAAGAATACATTGCTTTTGCCACCCTTGGCACCCCACTTTTTACAACGACTGAGAGACCTTATGAAATCAAGCTCAGAAGGACAACAGATCTTCCTCAAGGCTTCAAATCGCTTTGCAAAGTAACAAGTGACAGAATATTTCAACTTACCAAGTGGACTATCATCTCCAAAAGAAACTCTAGCATGCAATGCCTTTGTATATGAGAGTGGGTCTAGAACCAGGGAGTTACGAGAGCCAGACAGGGATAAAAAGATATCATCTGAGGACCCAAGACTTCTATGATATTCAGAGCCCATGTCATCAGCAGAATGAAATGATTGGGAATTCACTGAATCGGAAAGTGGCAAGGAAGCCAGAAAATCCATTCCATCTTTTGGTCTTTCACCCTCATCAGTCAATTGCAATTGAAATTCTGGTGATGCTAGAGCATAAGATATAATACTTGTTGGTTCATCATCATACACAGGAATGACAGTATCATTAACACCTACAGGAAGAAGCAGTCTAGCTCCACCCTGAAGTTCCAACTTCCTAAAGGATGAAATGTAGACTGGATTATACTCGCTCAGTGCATCCAACTTTTGAGCACTAGCTAAAAAGTTTTTGTTGAATGATCTGTAGAAGTTCAAGAAAGGCATTCGTAACCAGCTTACAGAGTCTTCTATGCCATCAGGGTTCTTGGTGGTCACTGCAGATGAAAGAAGGGAAACCTTGGTGTCATTTTGCTCTTCTGCTCGGTTCTCCAACTCAATTCCCTCCAACAGTTCAGGTGTGCTTAAGGCTTCTGCCATAGACATATCAGGAAGTGCATTGGTATTATCCATGGGTATTGCAACTCCAGTGTGATTTTCACCCGTCCATGCAGCATCAAGGGTATCTGACAGATTTGCCATGATAGGGAACTCCCCCTCAGAGAGGGCCCTACGAACATTTATGTTTGATTTCAAAGGGCCTGATTGATCCTGATCCATGTATTTTTCTTGAAGAACTGCATCAGACTGGTTAGTGTCACTACCATATCCTCCCCTCTGCTCAGGGCTTTTATCAAGATTCGAGTCCAGAGAAAGAGAGACACAACTATGAAAGACTTTCTCAGGCTTGTTGGTCGCATTTATTTCCATGAGCTTATCATTATTACCAAGGAGTTTCTCCAATTCTTCTGAACTTGAGCTTCCCAACCCATCCTGAAGGCTGTTCGTATCCAAACTGGCTGCATAAATCAGGCGATGGTCCCACATAAAAGATTGAAAAAGTAACTGCCTCCGCAGTCTATTGATCTCAAAAATGTCAATAACAGGTTGTCCCTTTTTCATTTCTCTGTTCAAAGTCTTTTGGAGTGATTCCTAAGATCATATCAACATAAAAGTTAGAATCAAGTAATTAAAAGGCAGCAAACAAACATTTGTCTTGATAGACATAGTCCAGATTTTATTATAGAAATTTCCAGTGTATTTTCTAACTTTTTCAAATTAAAAGGCACTTCTTGCAATCAAAAGATGTTTGCATATCTCATGTTACAGAAAATGGTCAAAAGTATAAATGTTTATTCCAAACGTACAAATCATATGTCAATTATTTTTCTTCATTTTAATTATGATCGATGCTGAAAGTCAAGAGAAAATAGTTTGAATTAACAATTTCCATAGTGTCCATATTTAAGTGGACATATAGAAGAGTCCATATTCAACCGCAGAGATGGTCTACATATCTGCATTGGAGTACAGCTTCCAACACATGGAACTAGTGTATGAAAAATTTGAAATTAACAAAGAACCTCACCTCAAATTCTGCCTTCTCCTTTTGTAACATTCCTTCCAGTTCTGCAATTCGCCGCCTTATTTCGGGGGCTTTCGTGCCACTTATAAGAGGCCCATCTGAAGATCTTTTCTCTGCTATTTGGCAAAGAGCATTTAGTACTTCAGAAAATAGAAGCTCAGCTCGATCAACCACCTGTCATAAAACAGAACTATATCATCACATGCAGTTATATAATCGACATGTAATCTTCAAATATCCAAACTTAGCAATCATTGCACCTCTTTGGTTTCCTTTTGTATCCAGTCCTGATTTTCATAGTTGAAGTCCAGTTTGGATGGTGGAAGGTAGACAGAATGAACATCAATCGACGCATATCGAAAGCAAGCAACCATTTTGCCAAACCTGCACATGTAAAAAAGTGAGGGTAGAGAGAGAGATTGAACAGCATACATGAACTAACCATTATAGTTTATTTCTTTTCACCCATCTATTAGTTAGGTCGGCATCTACCTCTTTGAATGGGCACCATACTGAAATAAAACTTCACCTTTCTGAAGATTCACCAAATAAATATGGCCAACCAGAAAGAGGGGATAAAAGAGGCTGAATCATTCAACTTGTTAAAATTAGTTATGAGGGTCAATTCCAATCCAATCAATTGGATCTTTGTTCTGGAAATGTGGTGTGCAATAACTGTATTGATCAAATACCCAGCATAAATACCAAGTCTACTGTACTCTTCCACATAAGAGACAGCCGTCCACCATGTTGTGACCATATTATATATAAACAAATAAATATAGCTGAAATGAAAAAATTACCCATAGAAACGAAGACAATCTCTATGTAAAGAATGGCCACAACTTGCTACCCTGCTTGCAGCTGCATGGTTTGAGAAACTGAGCTCCAAAAATTTCCCAAAAGATAAACCCCAGGCAGCATCAGACATCACTACTCTCCGAGTTGCTGGAGGAAATCCACTGGCTCTTGGACACCGCAGGCATCTGTGCCACATCCAGATCTTTCCTTCCTTTTCACCTGGTAAGAGAATTTCTGATAGCTTCTTAACAGATATGGTGAGCGTGCCCTGCCTATGAGTATAGCAGTGAACATGGGCTTCTGATGGCATACCACAAGAACGACATTGGTAACTCTGACAAACATTTAAGCTACATCAGTTTTTTTTTAAATGTATTGCAAGGTTTTGTACAAGGACATATGAGTATGTATGTATGTATATATGCACAGGCCAGAAGAGAGTACTCACCTGATCAAATAAATGGTCTCGAAGAAACCTACCAAGAGGTTTGTCAAAGCTGCCATAGTATTTGATTCGAAAGAGATGGGACCTTTCACAAACAGTCCCCTTCCAAATGCACCGGGATGATAAGGACACCAAAATGCTTTGGTGATCTGAAGGTGATGGAGGAAACTCTTCTTTTAAAGGCACAGGATCTTCTTTCAAAGGTCCTCGCTCTTGTAAATGGTCTTTACTATCTTCTTGCAGGGGTGATGTCTCTGAACTGGTGATAGTTATGGCATTCTGTGCCAAAGTCTCAAAAGTCCCAAAACCATTAGCACTGGGATGATTCTGCAAGACAATAGGGGTGTTGCTGGCTGCAGAAGTTTCCGCTACCAGGGGTTCTTTAAAACGCATTCTATTTTTTTCCTCAAAGCTATAATAGGGAGAAAGTCCGTTAAGGTAGGAATCCGGAAATATATTTCCCAAAGAAGTGCAAGTGGAAAAGGCTGTAGAATTTATCAGATCTGTAGTGGACTCTATGGATTGAGAGGCCAGATCTGCAGAAGATACACTGTAGGCTCTTTGTGGTTCAACAATATGATGGGGTCCCAGTGACTTGCCATCCACAGAAAGGCTAAAACCAGGTATTGTTGAGATGGATCTCTGAATGCTTGACGGTTTATCTGGAAGTGCAACAGTTATTGGAGAATTCAAAGGGAGTTCAGGCAGAGTGGCTCCTTCATCGGCAAGGAAAGAAGTCTCCAAAGCCAAGTGATATGCTGCAAAAATTCCATACTGAACCACATGCTTCACTTTCTTCAATTCATCCCCACTAGCACCTCTAAGTAAAATCTGAAAAAGAGCCAAAAGAATCAAATGAATACCCTGTGGCAGTTCTATCAAATCACTTTGCATGTACTAAACAAGAACTACAAGATTGCCCAAACAGCATGATACACACACACAGCATGAAAAAAAATGCATATGGGCCATCATCCCTGTGGATGCAAATAATTGTTTTATAAGTATGCAAATACTTATTCCTTTCATAATCCAGATTAAGCTGTATCTATGGCCCTGTCTGAATTAAGTTTGAGGACTTACGGTACAACCCAGTGGCTTTGGGCACCCTTCAAAATACATCAGTGTCTTCACTGATTTTTTGCCACCCTGTCCAGCAGAACCATGAACTTCTAGAAACTTCTCCACATGAAATGCATCGCAGTAGCCCAACTTCTGCGATGAAAGATGATCAATTGAAGGCACTATTTGAGCACCTGTGCAGCGGGCTATGCGTTCCAAAAGTGGCCTCTTGATGTTGAGAACAAGTGATATGTCTTTGGCAAGAAGGTACTCCTGTGCATGTCTAGAAACTGATTTCTCCACCAAAAGGACATCGGGGTGGTGGGCATCTATCTTTGCCACTGCCATCTTTAGATGGTCCATTTCCTGGAGAGGGATATAAAACACATAAGAAGAGGAAAAAAAATCTCCTTCACTAGAAGCCACTCAGCAACAAATGATCAGAAAACAGTAAACAGACAATAACAACCTGCTGCAACAAGGTATCAAAACTTGACAGGAGGTTAGAAATCCGTTGGTACTCAAGAGCCCCCTCAAGGATCAATAATCGAGGTTTCTCGATTTTTGATGTCATTCGCCGGTGAGCCACGTTTTTCTTACAAACAACTCCTTTGATCACCATACTACAGCAAAAGTAAGTTAATTAGAAAGAATAAATTATAGAGAATTATGGTATGTGAAAGTTTCTAGTTCACCAATAAAACAACTACCAAAGATAATGTAGGGACTAAATATTTGGCCTGGTAGACATTACAACCCAAGACATGATTAGTGTTAATAGTATAGAATATGTTTCAGATTGGATTGGACACTATACAGTTATTTTTATGTTCCTCCACGATTAGTGAGATATCTCTTGCTCTGTTATTTGTTGATGCAGCCTTAATGGAAAACATACAATTGCTTCTCTATAGATTTCTATTCTGTTACTTTATTATGTTGCTAGAACCCTCTTTTACTCTGACTTCTCTCACGATTTATTAGTTGCTTAACCATTTATGCTTAGATAAGAAACTAAGTCTCAGCATTCACACTTTAAGTAGTACATTCATTCTAAATTCATACACCTATAGCCTAAAATGATGGTTGGGCAGATGCATACCACTCGGACAAGGCTGTTCCATCGCAAAAATAGACCATCTCAGTGATTACTTACTAAATGAGAAATCAGAATTTGTGAGTTCATGTCCAGTTCATGATCTATTTACAGTCATAAAATTACTAAGTCTTTTATGTTCGTAGAAAGGAGAGACGGTTGGCATCTCCCCTGACAGGGACGGGAACAGCCTTCGGGCTTACCTGTTACCACACATACAGTTACGGCTTCCCACCTATGGTGGATCTTATACCCAATTTTCAACTCATCAAAAAAAAAAAATTACGAAGTCTTTTACCTCTCACAGCGACGCCCGGATGCTAGGCATTTTACTTTGACGTATCCACCTGGATCCATCCCTCCACCTTTGCTCATATCTGGCTTTAAAAGTGTAGCAGCCTCCCAGGATAAAGATGTTATGATCTCCAACCAACTCTCTTTGTCATCTTCATCACCTATGGGAAGGTTCTCAACCTGCAATAGCTGAGCTACCAATGCCCTAAAATGACCATCAACCACATTCTTCATAGCCTTCTTGTGCTCCTCACTTGACCTATCCCTATTGCGAGACTCTCCACTTCCAAAACTGCTTGAGGTGCGTAAATATCCCCACTCTCCTGCAGCATCCCCATAATCATCATCCTCATCAAACAAACCTGCTTCCCTATCATCTTCTTCATCTTCTGGATCAGGGGGGAGCCAGAGAAGTCCATTGTTCTCAAAATCCATGGGTTCTGCTTCGACGTGCTGTGCAGCATATATAGAGGAAGGTGCTTCACACTCATCACCGGTATCATGTTCATCTTTTTTTCCTAGCTGTGGAATTGCTTCCAAACCCTGTGAGTCAAAGCTGTGATGCAAAGGAGAGCTGTTTAAACTTTTTGTATTGTTGTTTTCTCCATCGGTATGGAACTTGCGTGATCGATCATCATTGCTCAGATCATCAAAGTCAACTTGATCATAGTAATCAGTGACTTGAGGAAAATGCCTTGCATCAGAATCTGGCCGATATAAATTGTACTCATCATCATCATCATCACTCCTGACCCCACAGAAAAAGCAAGCAATGAGTAACTGGTTATAATAAGAAAAAATCTACTCTTATGTTTTCATATAACACTTGCTAATACAATTTAAATGCAGTAATGCTAGTGCATTAGCTCTATGAAATGAGATTTTAAGTGATCAACTTTTATCCTCTAAAATAAATAGAACTTGCACACCCTTCTCACTGGCTGACAGAATATAGGCTATCAGTTTTCCATGTTAAAACATATTAACAACCATGTAGTAATTGTTATGTTATGCACAACTTAGTCGAGTATTAATATATCCTTGACGCAACATCTATCATACATTAAAAAATAAAGAAAAGAAAGATCAGTAAAATCGGCGTGTAAAAACGGCTTCATGCACATAAAATGTCACAGCACAAATCCAAGAGAAACAATAACAGGAGAGACGTGGAGTGTGCTAAAACTTAAAACAGGCATCACGCACATAAAATGTCTAGTTGCAAATCCAAAAGAACTCAATAACAGGAGAGACAGTCAAACCTGTGCACTGAAAACCCATACTGTTTTGGATTCCCCACATCTGAAACAATGTCATTGCCCCTTCCTGACGCTATCTCGCCTCGCCTGTCTGAGCTTGATTCCATTGAAGATGATTGCTGTGGGCTGAGACCTGAACTGTGTTGAACTCGCTGGTAAGGATCAACTGGGTACGGCATTGAACCAAGTGTAATGATACTACTGTCAGCAGTGCCACTAGATTTAGTGCTGGCCAAACTTGTCGCTGATGGTGAAGTACTAAGATCCAGGTTGGAAACCTGGATCCCATTATCAGGGGTAGGTATGCCCTGCACCCATTGCTTGAAACAATAATTACACACTCTTA
This sequence comes from Pterocarya stenoptera, assembly GCA_003123785.1. Lineage (NCBI taxonomy): Eukaryota > Viridiplantae > Streptophyta > Magnoliopsida > Fagales > Juglandaceae > Pterocarya > Pterocarya stenoptera. Next base: position 106,373 of record QEOT01001225.1, read on the forward strand.
TCCTCTCCCACTCTTCCCGGGCAGTCGTTGGGTCACCACCAGATGGGGCAGGAACTGAATTTGACGTACACCTGGCGCAGAACACTCGACCGCAATGACGACAATGGTGTCTACGGTTGAAAACGGTGAACTGAGAATCACACTCGTAGCAAACCCTACAGCTATGATCGGGCATCCAAAAATCCCTTGACACATTAGCTGGCTCGGATCGCCAAGGGATCCACGATTTCACGATGCCAACCAACTCAGAAAATGTATTGTCGGGGGCGTCCATCGACCCACAATCCTACTGCCTTGTTCATTATGATATGCTCATTTGCCACCCTTAACAAATCATATAGCAATTCTACAAATTAACCAAAACTGGAGAATAAACAATCCAACTCAGAGTATCTCTGCCCCAGTACAGAAAGACCGTCGAACACCAAAATTCAATTGATGAACAGTTGTCAGCAATCTATGGCAGCCGTAAGCAGCTCTTGCTTCTCCATCTCATATTCTAACCCAACATAAAGCCTCCTCCTTTCATCTAACCCCTGCCACCTTGTCATCGTCTGAACCTGAACCCCTACTTCTCAAACAATTCAGCTTCTGATCAGAATATAAAAAATAAAAATCTTAAATCCTGATGCTGCTTCCACGTAGATTCACAAACCAAAGCCCAACGAGCTCAGTCTGCCCAAAAGAAAAATAACTAACCCAGGTCCTGAAATCAATGCACGCAAAGAGACAGGAAATGCATTAAACAAACCCCAAAAAAGCTCGAAAACGGTACAAAAACTTCTCGGCCACAACGCGAGTGAGATTCAAACACGCTTCTTTGGGTGACCTAACTCAAACTTGTCTTTCTTCCTTCGCTCCCACG
>QEOT01001228.1:7987-28331 GCA_003123785.1 Pterocarya stenoptera
GGTAGAGTCCCGCCTGTGATTCCCACCTACAGTGCTCTATTGAGTTTTTGTGTTGTCTGGAAAAGAACTGTAGGGATGGTGGTAAGCAGGGAAGGTGGTATAGTCCAGCCTACAATTCCTGCCTACGGTGTACGCGTAGGGATGGTGGTAAGAAGGGATGGTGGTGTTGTCCCGCCTGCGATTCCTGCCTACGGTACACGCGGTAGGGATTGTGGTAAGTAGGGATGGTGGTAGAGTCCCGCTTATGATTCCCGCCTACAGTGTCCAATAAATATTTTTGTGTAAATCATTTTTGGAAAATGATATTTTTGGTTCTGGTGCATGGTACATCATATGCATGCATGGTTGGTAGCATTAATGTATTTTAATCTTGGAGATTGTTTGGATTATTACTTACCTGCGGTAACATTTTATGGTACTGTAGATTTTGTTGCAGATGAGGATGATGAGCTTTAGGGATCGGTTCCGTGGAGAAGTGGCATGTGGTTGCTACTGTTTTGGATCATGAGATTTGTTTCCTATGTGTATGTATTTGACTTTTGACTGTATTTCTTGGATAACTGTTTAACTATCAGTAAACTTGTATTTTGGTAATTTTTTATATAAAAATTCTGGTACTTAGTGACTTATTTATTATTAACCGCTGCGTATTTTATTGTACACTGTTTACTTGTTGCACACACTTGGCACTTGTCGTTGGGATGCGTGACAGTGTTGTCATCGGGATGCGTGACAGTGTTGTCATCATCCTGACGTCACGATTCTCGAGGCTTTTTGTACGTGGAAGTCGGGGCGTCACAAGATGAATTGGTGTTCATTCAATATGCTTGAAGGATAAATAAATATATGAGAGAGAGAGGGAGAGAGAGAGAGAGAGATCTAAAAGGTGTGGTCAATTAATGACCATAAGAGATAGACTGGCAAAACTTGCAATCTTTCAGATGAGCACCCACTAAGAGGTCCCCAACCGAAAAATCGCGTATTTTGGCTAACTGATGAAAGTTCAGCATTATTCATTTGAATTCCAAGAATGCCCAGAACTTCTTTTTCAATCATTTTTGTATATGAACAAGAATCCTTGATTCCTTACTTCTTTATACGAATATATTTCAAGGTTTTAAAGGGTACTACACCTTCACATAATTCCAATGAATAATGCATACGCATGTACGCATGCACGCATGCACAACCTTGTTAGGGATTTTGGTCAAGTCCTTAAACAGTATGTTCTCCACGTTTAGGATCTCCTTGAGATGACCGAATGCCGTTCCTCTCTTGCTTGATTCTCAAATAAAGGTGACAATGGTAGCAATTTGGGTAGGGTGAGGTTAAGTGTTTAGGCTTGAAGATGTGTATGGAGTGATGAAAAAATGGCTAAGTGCTTGGGCTCCAATGGATGAAGGTGCACGGCAATAGTGGCAACTAGGGTTGGCACCACTTTGGTGACTTGGTTTAGGGTTTGGATAATGTGTTTAGGGTTTAGGAGATGGAAGATAGCTTTAGGGTTTGGATGGTAGTCGGCTAGGGCTTGGCCGAATGGTAAGTGAGAGTTTTTAGGAAGTTCATGGCGGCTTGAAAAGAATACTAGAACAAAGTTCCTCAACAACGGCTTGAAAATAGAGTTCACGGCGGCTTGAAAAGTTGATGGAGCATTACACAACTCAAACAGCATAACAAGGTACTCAAAGTGGCCATTATGAGTTCTAAAAGCCGTCTTATGCACATCATCTTCCCTCATACGGATTTGGTGATAACCTTCTCTCAAATCAAGCTTTGAGAAGATACTAGCCCCATGTAGCTCATCCAACATTTCATCAATGGTAGGTATGGGAAACCTATCCTTGATGGTAGCTTCATTCAATGCTCTATAATCAGTACAAAATCTCCAAGTACCATCCTTCTTTCTCCCCAACAAGACCGGTGAAGAAAAAGGACTAGTACTAGGCCTTATCAAGCCTTCTCTCAACATATCTTCCACTTGCCTCTCAATTTCTTCTTTTTGAAAGTGAGCATATCGGTATGGAGGAACATTAACCGGTTTACTCTCATCTACCAAGGCAATGCGATGATCAAAGAGCCTAGTAGGTGGCAAGGTAGTAGGCACCTCTAGAACCCCCCAATGGTCTCTCAAGACCTCTTGGACCTTCACGGGTAGCAAGGATGAGTCATCCTTCTTGCCCCCCCATCTTCACTCTTTTCAACTTCAAAAAGTGACTCTTGACTAGCTAGGATAATGGCAAAGCAACTAGCTCCACCCTTGCACAATCTCTCAAACATCATAGCTTCACAAGACTTCACTTCCTTGGATGTCAAAGTTGTCTACAATTTTTTCTTGGACCCAATTCGAAATTCCATGGTCATTTTATCATAGTCATTCACAACTTTCCCAATGGCTCTCAACCAAGCATTGCCCAAGACAACATCTAGTCCCACAAGAGATAGAACATGCAAATCCACCACAATCCTCACCCCTTGGACATTCATCTTGACCTCTCTCACAAGGCCATCACATCTAAACTTATCTCCATTGACAATCTTCATCTCAAATGGCTCAATAGTGCTCGGTTTCAATCCAACCTTAGTGACAATGTTGGAATTGATAAAGTTATGGGTTGAGTCACTATCAACAAATAAAGTAACCCCAAATTTGCCTATCCATGCCATAACCCTAATGGAAGTGGGCTTTTGAACATGGGACAAGGCATTAAGTGACAACTTGGCATCCTCATCTTCCTTACTAGGTTCGGCCTCCACTTGTTCGGACTCATGGCTTGATTCTTCATCTTGTTCATCATCCTTAATCACCACAAAGGCCTTACCCGATTTACATGTGTGCTCTTTACTCCATTTTTCTCCACATTTGAAGCACAAGCCTTTCTTGATTCTATCTTGAACCTTTTCTCCATAAAATTTCTTAACCTCATATGGTTTAGGCTTAGAAACCTCCTTCTCCTCTCTATTCTTTCAAGGTGATTTGGTTTGCAAAGTTTTTGAAGTTTTACTCCCCACATCCCTGGAAAACCTTCTATCCATGGTGTTACTCTCTTGAAGGATTTCGGCCATCCTCATTACCTCTTGAATTCTTGTAGGTTGCTTCAACTGTATCTCCTTGGCTAACCAAGGCTTTAAGCCATCAATGAATGTACCCACAAGTGCCTCTTCGAACCAACCTCTCACTAAGGTTTGTAATTGCCAAAATTCTTCAATGTAGTGGTGGACTTTACCTTATTGTTTCAACTTGGCAAGTTGCCCATGATGATTAATGGTGGGCGACAAGTCAAATTGTAGCAAAAATTCCTTCTCAAATGCGGTCCACCCCAATTTTTTCTCATCCTTCTCATATTGATCTCTAATCCAACTCCACCACTTGCTAGTTTTTCCCTAAAAGTAAAAACATGCCGGAGATACTCTCTCTCTTCTCGGCACCTCATAAGTGTGAAAGTAGTGATCAACCTTGTCAAGCCATTCATATGCATCCCCCCATTAAACTTAGGGAAGTCCACCTTAGGTCTCTTGGGTCCCCGGTCATAAGCCCGGTTTCCCCTTCTATCTTCATGGAACTCATCATCATGTCTTCTTCCATGTTGCCTTCTATCTCGATCATAGTTATTGTGCCTTCTTTCAAAATGGTTCTCATGATCAAATGGCCTATCTTCCTCATAGTCAAACTCGGCCTCATGGCCATCTTCAAATCTTGGAATCTCATACCTCACATCTTGAGGTCTCTCTCTAATGCTTGGACTCTTATGGTGACTTCTACCATGAATTCATCTTTCAACCGCAATATCATCACGTTCTACACGTCCACATCTTCTCATTTCAACTCTTGGTGGCTCTTGCATTGAACCGGTCACACTTGTCTCAACACCATCAACAAAAGCATCATGCTTTTATCCATTTGTCTCATGCCATGTAGCTTGGCCTTCAACAAGTCTTCTTTCAATTCTTTCAATGCTCCCATGTGTTTCTCTTCTCATGTTGTCCACGGCTCTCTTACTCTCCCCATTGTCTCGCATAGTAGCATTCATGCCCATCCTTAATTATTGACCTCATTAAGAATGTCCATGACTTTGGAAGTATGTCCCTCAAGCATCTCAATGCATTCTTGGTTGGTATTTCCACTCCCTTCGGCTTACACTTGGATCACTCGCAAACTAACTTGCAAACTGAAATTTTCTGGTTGGAGTAGCTTGGACAGCAACTTGCACTTTCTTTGGATGGTATGAAGGCCTCAAAAGTCTAACCTTGAGTTGTCCACCTTTGTGGGTGGGCCTCTTGCACACGGTCCAACCTCGGGTCTTCTACCTTCAAGGGTAGCTGACCCCTTTAAGAACACTACTCCGTCCTCTACCTCAACCCCCAAAACTCCGTATTTCAACAATTCACAATAACAAAAAATAATTCAATGGGATCCAATGAGGGATCCCTCCCAATCCAATCACAAAGGTTCAAGTTAACGCGTCGTTTACCTCTTGGAGAAGTGAGAACTTCTTAAAAACACCAAACAAGAATCCTTTTAATGAAAAAACCAATTAATGTTAGGGACCTTGATCAAGTCCCTAAACATTATGTTCTCCACGTCTAGGATCGCCTTGAGATTACCGAATGACGTTCCTCTCTTGCTTGATTTTCGAACAAAGGTGACAATGGTAGCAATTTGGGTAGGGTGAGGTTAAGTGTTTAGGCTTGAAGATGTATATGGAGTGATGGAAAAATGGCTAAGTGTTTGAGCTCCAATGGATGAAGGTGCACGGCAATAGTGGCAACTAGGGTTGGCGCCACTTTGGTGACTTGGTTTATGGTTTGGATGATGTGTTTAGGGTTTAGGAGATGGAAGATAGGTTTAGGGTTTGGATGGTGGTCGGCTAGGGCTTGGCCGAATGGTAAGTGACAGTTTTTAGGAAGTTCCCTAAAAACTTGGGATTTGATGTTGGATAGGATGATGGTCGGCCAAGTGGATTGAATAAGTTAACTAAGGATTCCAAGTATGGAAATCCTAATATGGAAAGAGTGGTGGTCGGCCAAGACAAATTCAAATAAGGCAAGAGTGGCAGAATTTGAGTTTGAATGAGGGGGGAATGTGTGTTTTGGCTAGGGCAACATTTGATGAGCCAACAATTTATGGAAAGTTCACAAACACTAGGGTTGGCCGAAAATTAGGTTTGGATGGATGGAAAGATAAGGCAATGGATGAACGCCAAGAACACAATGAAGAACATTCAAGAACAAAGTATAAATACTTAAGAACTTGAATGAATAAAATAAAATAATTCAACAAATGATTCACGGATTGCACAAGTGTTGAATAAATCTTATATATTGATAAATAATCAAGAACAAAGATAAATAACTTGGATTCATGAATTGCACCAAGTTGAAAAACAAGATAGATAAATTACTCCCATTCAATGAATTGCATGGAGTAATCCTCTCTTTGGAATTCAATGAATTGCACCTAAAAAGCTCTAGTGCTTAGCACCGATTTGATCTCTTAAACAATAGTTCTAACTCTAGTCAATTTGTCAAAAGATCCTAATGCAAAATAAATATGTCATATTTATAAGAAAAACAAGTTGGAAATCCCCAATAGGTCCCTTTGAAATAAATGGAATAATATAAATAAAATAAGTCAAGATAGTGGGATGGACCACATGGCCGTGGTATGCATGAGCCAATGGTTTGGCTAAGGTGGTGCATGGTGGCTTCGGTCTGGTCCATGGCTAGGTGGCACGACATAGGTAACTGTTGGGCATGCCATGGTGCCATGCAAGGGCCGACTGGTGGGCATGGCCTGGTGCCATGTTCGGTCTGCTAATGGTTAGCCATGTGTGCGTGCTGCAAGGCATGGGTTGGAGCCATGCGCTGGATAGCATGCCTCGTGGCATGCAACTGGCCTGCTCTGCATGGCACGGGCTGGGGCCGTGTGTTAGATGGCATGCATGGAAGGTATGCCACTAACCTCGCTGGTGTGCGGCATGGGTGCCACTCGATTGGGCGCTGGGGCATGGGCGTGCGCATGCCTTGCGGTGCGTTGGACTGCGCACGACCACTAACCTCGCTGGGCCTATGGCTTGGCGCGTGCATGGGCATGCAGATGGCCTGCATGCTGGGCGCCCCGTGCATGTCAAGGCACGGGTCAAGACATGCATGTGGCAGGTCCATGGGCATGCTGGGCGCCCCTTGTGTGACAAGACATGGGCCAAGGCATGCTCGTGGCATGGTCAAGGGGCATGTCCCGGACATGGTTTGAACTTGTTCGGCAATTTTAGCGACAATTTTACGTGGGGGTCTAACAACCTGCACATTGCAACTGCACCTTCACGTAAACCTCTGCCAGTTCCTCCATCTTCACGTAGACCTCCACCCAGTTCATCTACTGCCACCGTATATTAAGCCTTTGCACAACCCACATGCATGGCCAGCCACCTCTGTTTTTCTTCCATAAAACAGAGCAAATTTACATAGCCACGAGGAATTTTTTTTTTCTTTTTCAGCCAAAGGCTCAACGTGAGTGTTGCTTTCGGCCTCCAGCCTTTTTTCTTGTGGAGTCCATGTGCGTGTGTTTGCCCCCAGCCGAAAGTTTCTCTTTTATTTTTTTTTCCGTCTTGCGTTGTTTCTTGATTTTTCTTCCAGGCGTGCGTGAGTTTTCTTCCGTCTTTTCTTTCCATCGTTGGCCTCTTCTTGCTTTCTTTTTTCTTCGGTCTCATTTTTTGCATGCTTCTTCTCCTTTATATTTGCATTACATAAAAGTTCTTCTAAATCTATTGTTATAACGAAAATCACTATTTTTTTTTCTCTCTTTAGGAAGTAGAAGATCCTCAGAGAATCTGTAAATTAGTAATTGGTAGTGCGAATGTGTTTTTTTTATTTCATACATTTTTTTCCGTTATGATTTTCAACAAATGAAACAATTGAATTAACAAATAATTGACAAAACTCAGTAAAGCTAATCACTTTTGTGTCAAACTGTTTTTATTTTTTTCCTTCTATGGTCTGTAGAGTTTTGGCCTGCTAGAAGACGTAGACCTAGATGCGACTTCGAGGGAGAGGGAGTGGTCTGACAGAGATGGAGATGGAGGGAGAAAGGGAGGGAAAGAGAAATGAAATTTCGAGAGATTGAGAGGGGAATGAAAAAATAAAACAGATGACGTGTATAAGGCAGTTGCACCGGGCGGTTGCATCTATCATTTTGCATATGTATATATAAACACTCACAAGTCACAAGCATGCATGCACACCAGAAACAAAATGTCCATCGATCCCTTTACCGTCTTGATCGTATTAACTTTCTTAGCTTGGGAAGCGAAATGATTTGATAATTATATATATATCTATTATCTATTATATATATAAACGCGAATATCAGTGAGCAGTATTTTGTCTAATATTTTTTTTCAATTTTACCCCTGTTTCTATTTCTAAATTTCCGTTTTGCTCCTGAGATTCTTCCCATTTTGCCCCTGCTTCTATTCCAAAATTTGCTTTTTGCCCTTGATATTCTTCCCAATTTTCCCCTGCTTCTATTCTAAAATTTCCTTTTTGCCATTCTCCTTCTCCCCCGTCCGCTTCTTTTACATCTCCTGCAGTGCATCGCCGCACGTCGGCGTGGCCAACACCACCCCGGCGATTCTCTTCCCCTCTGGCCAGCATCCCTCCCATTCCAACCTCAGCCCCTATCGTGCCGCCGTTAACCGCCATGTGGGAATCCCTTATTTTACGAGGTATTTACTACTGACCCAAATGATCTATGACCAAGACCAAATAACACATGAGCTGAAATTCGAAATAATCATCCATTTGAGATCAAGAATAACTCCAACTTATTAGACATGGAGGTAGATGCGTGCCGCGGAGGCAAGGAGACAGAACACAGCAAAATGGGAGGAATCGAGCTACACGGGGAAGGCCATGGAGGTTTGTAGTGAAGAGAAGGAAATGCGGTGGCAACCGAGGAAGAAGAAGAATCATTGCATGGCGTTGGTTCGATTGGAGGAGGCGGGCGGTGTCGGCAGCAGGAAGAAGCAGAAAAAAATCGAAACTAGAAGGATGAAGGAGAAGATGTTGTGCGGCGCATCCAGAGGAAGAAGGAAAGAGATGAAAACTTAGGGTTTTCATTCCACACACATGTGCTGGGCTCAACTCACACACTCAGCCCAATAAAATACACAAACCCCCAACTCACCAGCTAGGCCCACAGAAATTAATACACTACAAACCACTACAAAGGCCCACAAAAAGAGTTGGGTCTTTTCTTTCTTCAAACGACATTAGATGTGGAAAATACACTAGTGTTAAAAATATTTTCCAACCTAACTATTACCCAATAGTTTGAGAAATGTTTTCCTAAATTAATATACCAATTGCCCATAAAATTATAATAACAAATCTTAAAAAAATAAATTTTATTTCTTTCCACTATTTTTTTGCTTTAATTTGTACTTTAATAACTAATCCAAATTTAACTTTTAAAATTTGTAATGTATTACAATTTGTTCAAATTGTTTTTTGTAGTTATAACTGATGAAAATTTATATTATAATTATATGATTAAATTATTTAACACTTAGTAATGTACTTTCTAAGTTTAAAATTAAAACATTATTATAATTTCTATGTTATAGTTATCAATATTTTGCACATAACGTATATGATGTTTATTATGATCAGGAATAAAATCTTAAAATATAAATGAAACTCTGTCCATTGATATTTAAAATTAAAAAAATTGCATGAATTTAAATTATCATTTTGTTGTTCATTGTAGATTGATAGGTAGCCTATTTCTCATATTTTTCCAATTGGGCACACGTGCAATGCACGTGTTTGCACAAGATAACAAAATGAGAACGATTACCCTGATCGCAGCTTTTTGGAGGGTGTTTTTGTATGGAAGTGAAAGGGTTGGATATAAACTGGGTGACCACGTCGGCGGAAGAAGAGAAGACAGAGAGATAAGTAGGTGGGTTGGGGGTAAAGGAAAAGAAGGGTGTTTTGGACTTTTGCTCTTCACATTTGAAAAAAAGAGAACTTAGCGTTACAAATATCTCATTTAAAATGAATTTGGTAAAATATTTAGAAAATTTTAGAATACTTGACTCAATTTAAAAATCATCGGCTAGATTTAAAATAAAGATATTAGATTTAAAATATTTTTTTTAAGAAATGTTTTTCATCATCTCTACACCACACACTAATATGTGATTTTTTATTTTCTTTTCTTGATGTCTAAACACACATATTTAAACATCAATATATATATGTTTAAATTGAATGGTAAAAATGAGAAATCACATGTTACTGTATAGTATAGGAGATGATGAGTTGAATTTTTTTTTTATAATTCATTATTTCTACTTTTTAAAGTAATTTATTTGTTTAGAGAATAAAAAATTATATAAAATTAAACTAGACACACGTGCAGGGCACGTTGTCCTTTCCAAGTATATATTATATGTATGTATGTTATCTCGTTCGGGTTGTGTGGTACTGTAAGAGTTATTAATATTCTCTAGATTTATATTTAGAGTTTAGCTAAAAATGTCATCTGATTATGTAATATGCTTCCTATACATCGCAAATTGAATTATGTATAGATTTGTTAAATTATTAAAATTATATTTTAATAAATTTTTGTAATTTCCTTATTTTGCATATATAACGGTCATATTTTTTAAATTCAATGTTCATATTTATTAATATTTTATCGAAATGCCTTTTTATTTACACTCATTTATTTTACTATAATTTTCAAATAATGATAGCTTTTATTTATGAACATTACAATCGTCAGATGCACTATGCTAACCGAAGTGACCATGAATAAAACAAGGATGATATTTATATTCTGCAAACACAGAAGATCCATTGTGTAAACATAGAAGATGAGGAGAGAACTGGGGCGCCGCCACGCCAACCAGAGGAAGAGATAGAGAGACAATGATGGGGGAGGGAGAGAGACTGAGAAAGCAAAGAGAGAGGGGGGGAAAGAAATAGACACGAGGAGGGTTAGGTTTTAAGTTAAACCTAACTTTGAAACGACGTTGTTTACGTCGTTTTATTTTTAAAAACTAAAATGTTAGATCAAATGATATCGTTTTGGGAAGAACTGTACAAAAGATGTTGTTTTATTAAAGAAAAATATTAGTATTTTAAAATAAATATATATAGATATAGATATTCCTAGGAACAACCAAGTGGATCTTCCTATATTGATAAAGTTTGTTTGATTAATGGATTTATTCCTCCAAAATGATTTTCACAGTCAAAATTATTGTTTTTCATGACTATGAATTCAATGCTATTGCTATGATTGATTCAAGGTTTGATATTAATTGTATTCGATAAGGTATAATTCCTAGTAAATACTATGAAAAGTCCACTGAAAAATTATTTTCTGCTAATGGTTCTCAAATGAAAATTAAGTATGAATTGAAAAATGATCATGTTTGTCAAGAAAATGTTTGTTTTAAGATTCTTTTATCTATACTTTATATCTATTTCTTACTGAACATGATGGTATTACTACTGCTTTAATTCAGAAAATAAAATTTAAATTTGCTTATAAATTTGATATTGATAGTGATTATTGCTTGAATACTCTAATTCGTGCTAAGACCAAACATTTGAATTTCCTAACAAAAGAAATCAAGTATAAGGTTGTTGAGCAATTATCTGATAAAATGTTACAATAAAGATTAATAATTTCAACTCAAAACTCATTGATGATATTTGTTTTGATCTTCCAAATACTTTTTGGCATAAGAAGAAACATGACATTGTTAATTTACCCTATGCTAAGGACTTTTCTGAAAAAATCTCCCTACTAAAGCCAGACCTATTCAGATGAAGAGTGAGATTTTAGAATTTTATAAATATGAGATACATGATTTGTTTGTTAGGAGGATTATTAGGAAAAATAAGTCACCTTAATCATGTGCTGCTTTTTAGCTCTAGAAAAATGCTGAAATTGAGATAGGAACACCTAGTTTAATCATTAATTACAAACCCTTAAACAAGTTATTAGAGTAGATTAGGTACCCTATCCCTAATAAGAATGATCTATTCCAAAAAAAAAGTGATGCTATAGTTTTCTCCAAAGTTAATATGAAATCTAGCTTTTGGCAAATCCAAATTAGTGAAATTGATAGGTGCAAAACTGCTTTCACCACCCCTTTGATCTTAAGAATGGTCATAGTGAATTCTAAAATATTATTAATGACATTTTTAATTCATTCAGCCACTTTACCATTGTTTATATTGACGATGTTCTTATCTACTCCAAATCTATTGATGAACATTAGAAAGATTTGTATTTGTTTTTCGATATCATCAAACGAAATGGTCTTGTTGCTTCTGCTAAAAGTTGAAATTGTTCCTAATGAAGATTCATTACCTTGATTATGATATTTCTGGAAAAAAAAATTCATCCTATTGATAGAGCTATTCAATTTGATGATAAACTTTTTGATGCCATAATTAATAAAATACATTTACAAATATTTATTGGTCCTTTGAACTATGTTGCCGTATTTTATAGAGATCTACAGAAACATTGTAAGCCACTATTAGAAAGGTTACAAACTAGTCCACCACCTTGGTCTAACATTCATACTTCTCTTATTAAATAGATTAAGACTCATGTCAAGACTCTAGTTTGTCTTGGTATTCCTATTATTAATTCTTTTAAAATAGTTGAAACTGATACCTCCAACATTGGTTATGGTGGTATTCTAGAACAGATTCTTTCACCAAGCTCATATGAACAAATTGTTCATTTCCATTCCAAAGTTTGGAATAGAGCACAAATTATTATAGTAATATTAAGCAATTTTTTTTTATCTATAGTATTATTTATTTTGAACTTCCAAAATGATTTATGAAATCAAAGATTTATATGAATTATTGACTGCAAGAGTTCTAAATATGTATTAGAAAATATGTTGAAAACATTGCTTCAAAACATCTTTTTGCCCGATGACAAACTATTTTAATTGTCTTTGCTTTTGATATTGAATATATTAAAGGTTCCCAAAATACAAATCCGGATTTCCTTAATCGTGATTTGCAGCGCACTAATGGCAAGTAGAAAATCCAGTAAAGAGAAACAAATTCCTCCTTATGTTTCTATCCTTGAAAAATAGATAGTGAAACGTGAACCTGCTTCCCCTATTGAGATCACTAATCGATTTACTACCCTCGGTAGTATTGTCGTTGCTATACCTAGTTTCTCATTTGCTTTGGCCTCCCTTTATGATCTCTATCCTTATGTCATTGTTAAAACCAATCAACTTATTCTAGCATTGCTCCTAATTGGGATATTGCCCCAAGAATCGATTACGTTGAAAACCAATGCCAAAACTTGTTTTATATAGAACCCAACCGGTTAATATACACTGATCGCCTAAAATTGTCTTTAATTATTTTGCTATCGTTTCATTGGGTCCTTGAACATACCCAGAAAATCCTTTAATTTTACTCCTCAATCCTTACCCAAACACAACCCATCTTGATTAAACCTATCTTTTAGTAAAACCAACAAAACCAAATTGATCTATCACAGTGTTTACATATTAAACCTTATCACTGAAGAAAAATGGGAAACCCATCTTTATGTTACAAAACGGATCTCCTATTTTGATGTCACCTATTGCTATTATGACTACATCGAAGCTCGATTCAAATTCATGCTATTTCAAGATGCTGCAATGCCTCATTCTTGGTTCATCAATTTTGATAAGAAATTTAATTCCCAATTTGGTTCCATTTCAGAAAGCTTCCCTCATAAACTCAATGGTGCTATCAAATATTTTTCTATTGTGTCCTTGTTTCCCTCCACTTCTAGAAAGAACATAAGGTTCATTGGATCCTAAAGTGGTGTTATGTGAAAAAAGATGATATTCTTGCTCACAACAAGTACGTCAAATGGTGTGATAGGTTTTTCCGTACTTAAGATGTTATTGAAAATGTTATTCGGGATTTCTAGATTGCTTCTCCAATTATAGAAAGCATCTAAGAATTCCCGTATGCTAAGACTATTATTCAGATGCCTGAATATCCTATTGCCCAGGTAGTACATCAACTTGCTTCATCTGATATATCCAGTAATTCTTCCAAGTCCAAAAAGAAATTTGTTCTATAAGGACTTTAGAAAAAAAAGTTAATTTACTGATTAAACTCCAGGATGATGATGTTGATGATTCTAAATTTAAGTTCAAGGCATCCTTTGAAACCTCTGATGATAATAGTAATCCCTATGAAGATGATATATTTGGGCATGCCATCTATTCCAACTGTCACGATCATCAAGCTCATTTGAGATAAACGGGTAAGTCCACAACTCAATAAGCATCAAACCTATAGTAATGTGTAAACATGAGCAACTTATAGGATGTAGAACAAAATAGTTTAAAAAGCAATAGTAATATTTCAGAAGCATTTCAATCCTATAATAATATCAAAAGACCTTAGGCACAAGTATAACTGAAAAAACATAAAAAAAAAAAGAAACATAGGCCATGTTTACCCCCGTGGCAAGGTTGTGCATATTTAGTTAGGCAAGTGGAACATAAATTACTTTATCGCCAAAGTAGTTGCACTCAGAACAAAAGCCACAATTTTACATTTGTGGCAAGGTCAAAATAGAGGCCACATTATACACCTGTGGCAAGGCTAGAACAGAGACTGCAATTATAACTCGTGGCAGGGCTAGTAACCAAAGGATAACAGAATCTTATGCCTAAGAGTTTAAGATACAATTCAAGACCACGATGCGGAGCAGAGGTGTAAGAGGCGGGACAGAGCGTCTAGTGTTCCAAGGAAGTCTACAACTACAGATGGTGCTCGTAGAGCTACCAAGACGACCATACCTCCGTAGTGGTCGCCTACCTTGAATTATATGCGGCTGTATGAAGATGGTGAACCACGGTACAAAGGTTAAATCTTAAAAGATAGGAGATCAAGCAAGTGGGAGTTAGCTGAGAGGCAGGTGACTAGACTTCTAGGGAGGAGGCAGGGATTGTATAAGAGATGGGCACGTCAACTGAAGACATAAAATGTTAGCATTAGGAGATAGGATTAGTAACCCAAATAAAAGAAGAGGATGTTAACAACAATTTCTCTAATGGTTGCCAAGGTCGGTTTGAGACTGGATATTCCCAGTGTAGTGGGAGTTGTGAGTCCCCTAGTAGACGTGTTGATTGAGGGTGATGTATATGAGACACTGAAGTCGGGCTCGACATCAGTACGTCTTCTAGCTTGAAGACGGGAGCTGTGAGTTGTAGAGGTGATAGGGTAAGGCTGATGCTGGAGACAGTGGCAAGCATGTGGAGAATCAGTACCCAAGTGAGAGATTGTTGGGTTATGGAGCCTAATTGGTTTTGTGAGTCGAAAGAGGCACATATAGATTGTTCGCTTGACTTGGCGCTCGAACTAAGCTCAAGCAGTGAGTTCTCTCGAGGTGCGCTCGATAGTTGGCTTAAGCAAAGCTTTCTCAAAAGCTCATTCGACAGTCCGCTTGAGCTAATGTTGGATTGGCCATTCACTCGCAGCACGTTCAACATCCGCTTGAGTGAAGAGCTATATTTTGCTAAATTAGGGTTTTGAGCGCCGTTTGCTATATAAATGTATGTTATTTCACATGTTCTGTATCTGTGAGTGAGTGATTGAACAATGAGCGAGGCAAGAGGTGTGAGAGCATATTGTGAGATAGAAAAAACCCTAAAGGGAGAGTTAAGATTGTTTGAGTAGAGGGAAGTTCTTGTAACTCATTATGTGATTGTAATCTCCTCTAGAATAAAATTCCCTGCAACTCTTTGAATGTATGCACTTGTCGAACCATGTTAAATATTGTGTGTCGTGTTTGTGTGCTTGATTCCTATGTTTCTATAGTTATTTCACTATTTGTCTCGTTATCATTGTCTGTGGGTCATGTGGTGTTTTTAACAACACATTCTTCCAAAAAATTTAAAAATCTTACGTCTAGGCTTATTATATGTTGCAACTAAAAATAGAGGATAAACTTTGGAAACGAGTTATATATGAATTATGAAAAATGAGATAATCATATGTGAAGGATAAACTAAGTTTTGGGTTTTTTAAATGATGTATAATAGTAAATTATATTATAAGGTTTTTAGTAATACATGAATTACATACTGTGTAGCTTGATATCTAGCCAGATGCAAATTTTTTCATTAAAAATATTTCATTGAGATAATTATAAAGTTTAAAAGAGAAACAATATAATATTAAATTATAAGTTTCTTCAAATTAATTACAATAGAGAAAAAAAAAACTACTGAAGACCTAAAGCTATCTTAATCCTCCTGCATGCATGCTTTTGTACGTACAAATAAGATGAGAAATGGACATTCCATTACAAATTAATTGATAAATCAATCGTTAAGAAATTTAACTTTTTGAACCTTATTTAGGATAATTGAGAAATGATATTTGTAGTCATAAAGTGTACAAACGTCATGGACTTCTTTTGAAAAGAAGTGAATAAATATAAGATCTATATATAAAAATAATTTTTTATTAGTGGACTCAACTCTTTTTCAAAAGCAGTGATTACAAAACTCATAACAACATGTAACATTAGCCATATGATCCAACTTTGATAAACATCCAGCTGCTTAATTATGCATTTGTTACTTTGTATCATGAGCTTTAATTCATTGCACAAACTATTTCAACCTCGTTCCATAATAGGGCTGAACAAAAATCTGAAAATATGATTCCACCTCCGACTCCACACCGACTCCTATAAGTTGGAGTCGGAGTCGGAGTGTTTTTAACCAAAAAAGTTGGAGTCGGAGTCGGAATCGAAGTTGGAGGTAGTAATGTATGACTCCGACTTCGATTGTCAGACTCCGACTCCGATATTGTACATATTTTATAAAAATTGTGCATTTTTTATATATTAATTATATATATTTTGTATAACTGTCATCTATATAGTTACTTAAATTCAATAATATACTAGAATGAGCAGATTATTATAAAATAATATACTTATACTATAATATAAACAGATTAAATTAACTCTTACTACCATGTAACACTAATGTATAATAACATGAGCCTCAAAGACATCTCTTGCTATAGGTTTCGTGGATCAGCAACCATGCGACTCGTAGAAAGATGTTTCAGAACCACTTCCTTTTGCGCTACCATGTCTCTGATGTAGTGATATCTGATATCTGTGTTTGGTTCTTCTATGATATTTTGAGTCCTTAGCATATGCGAGAGCTGCCATGCTATCGCAAAATATAGTCACCGGATCTGAAGTATCCGTACCAATGTCTAAATGCTTGAGGAATCTCCGTAACCAAACATCTTCTTGAACTGCTGCTGAACAAGCTATGTATTCCGCCTCCATGGTGGATAAGGCTATACAAGGTTGTTTCTTACTGCTCCATGTAATGGCGCCATTGTTAAGCAGAAAGACATACCCAGTGGTTGATTTAAGCTCATCTAGGTCACTGCCCCAATCGGCATCACTGTAACCTCTTAGCTGCAAATCTGAACCCTGATAGCACAACACATAGTCCGCAGTTCCTTTGAGATATCGCATAATCCTCTTGACTGCTTTCCAGTGAGCCAGTCCGGGGTTAAATTGGAATCTACTCACTAAGCCAACTGCATAGCATATGTCAGGCCGAGTACACATCATTGCGTACATCAGACTACCCATAACATTAGCATAAGGGACACGGGCCATCTTTTCCTTTTCTCTTTGAGTCTTAGGACACAACTCTTTAGACAAGTTCTCGCTTCTTGCAACAGGGGTGTCAATGGGTTTACATCCACTCATTAGGAAGCGCTCGAGAACTTTCTGTATGTAAGTCTATTGAGACAACCACAAAAGTCTCTTTGAGCGATCTCTGTAGATCTTAACTCCCAGAATGTATTCTGCCTCATCCATATCCTTCATCTCAAAATTGAAGGATAACCACTCTTTTGTGGTGACTATCAACCCTTTGTCATTTCCAGCTAGTAGTATGTCATCAGCATACAATGACAACATAATGAAACTCTTCTTGGACCTTTTGACATATACACAATAGTCCTCTGTGATCATCGTAAACCCATTCAAGAGAATTGTTCAATGGAATCTGAGGTACCAATGTCTAGATGATTGTTTTAGGCCATATATAGATCGTTTGAGCTTGCACACTTTGCGCTCTTGACCTTTGATCACAAGACCCGTTGGTTGATCCATATAGATCTCCTTATCTAGTTCTCCATTGAGAAATGCTATCTTAACATCCATCTGGTAGAGTTCCAGATCCATATTCGCTACTATAGCTAGAATCAGGCGAATTGAGGCAAACCTTACCACTAGTGAAAAAGTTTCCTCATAGTCTATACCCTCCTGTTGGGTATATCCTTTCACCACTAAGCGAGTTTTGTACTTATCTAATGATCCATCCGACTTGCGTTTAACCTTAAGAACCCATTTATTTCCAATAGTCTTACGCCCTATCGGTAGATCAACCAGATCCCAGACCTGGCTAGTCTTCATAGACTCAATCTCATCATTGAGAGCTTTCATCCACTCATCTTTAATAAAAGATGAGAGAGCCTTATGAATTGTCCTAGGCTCATCATCATCATGCAGAGCTACCATAAAAGCTTCCCCTTCAATCTCAAAACGATGAAGGGGAATACTTTCACGTGTGCTTCTACGCGGCTGAGGTTGTTGTGATTGAGTGACAAGTGGTGTGCTTCTACTCAGATTTTGAATCCTTTTTATAATTTATAGGAGTTTGAAAAATTACTTCCTCATTCTCAACTAAATTCCTTGGAGCACTTTCCTCTTGTTCTACAATCTCATGAAGTTCTAAACTCCTATCAACCTCTCCTCTACTTGGAAACTCATTTTCAATGAAATCCACATCTCGTGACTCAATCTCAGTCACACTTCCATCAGATTGTTCACATATTAACACATACCCTTTAGTGTGTTCAAAGTACTTTATAAAGATACACTTCTTCCCTCTAGGGCCTAACTTCCCATACTTATGAGAAAGATCGTGAACAAATCCCGTTGAACCCCATGGCCGCAAGTTACTCAAATTGGGTTTCTCACCGGTCCATAGTTCATATGGGGTGGAAGTTACTGATTTGGAGGGCACTCGGTTAAGAATGTAGGTAGCAGTCAAAAGTGCATCCCCCCCAAAAGAAATTGGAAGGTTTGCTTACGCCATCATTGACCTAACCATCTCTAGCAGTGTTCGATTTCTCCTTTCCGCCACGTTATTTTGCTATGGCGTACTTGGCATCGTCAACTGTCTCTTGATTCCTTTTTCATCACAGAGCCTTTTAAATTACTCAGAGAGATATTCTCATCCTCAGTCAGTTCAGAGTTTTAAACTCTTATCTAACTGATTCTCAACCATCCTTAGATACTACCTAAAGCACTCCAATGCTTCAGACTTATGGGAGATTAAGTAGACATGACCGTAATGTGAAAAATCATTTATAAATGTGATGAAGTAGACACCTCGTGTCTTGCCCTCACACTCATTGGACCATAGATGTCTGAATGAATTAATTGCAGTGGAAAAGATGCCCTAGTAGCTTTTCCAAATGGTTTTCTCTTAACTTTTCCCATTAGACAATGTTCACATGTGGGCAAGATGACTTTAGCGAGATTGCCTATTAAGCCCTCTCTAACTAATTGAGTTATTCTATCTTGCCCTATATGGCCAAGCCTAGCGTGCCATTTATATGAATCCAAATTATCATATGCAGAAAGAAAAGCAATTAACTCATTCATATTTGAATAATGCAAATTTAATATCATAAAACCATCTTGAAGAAAAGCATTGCCATAAAACACATGGCCCAAATAAAAGGAAACATAATTGTTTTCAAATACAATCTGAAAACCAAGATTTAATAGAGTAACTACGGAAAGTAAATTTCATCGGATTTCGGGAGTGTATAGCACATTGTGGAGGAAAAGAGTGCGGCCACCCCGCAAGTCCAGCTTGTAGGTACCAAGTCCCAATACCTCCACGCTAGCTTTATTCCCCACCTTGATATCACGACTCCCAGCTGGAATCCGGCGATACTCCACAAATCTGACTCTGTCTCGCGCTACGTGTTCGGTCGCTCCTGAATCAACAATCCACATAGGATAGGAATGAGCAACCATCACATGGCTAGTTACAAAAACAATGCGAGAAAATTCAGAGTATACCTTCTTCGGCTCAGTGCAGTCACGAGCGAAGTTGCTATTCTTTCCATAGTTGAAGCACTCTACTTTCGACTTATTCTTCCCGCGCTTGCCCCTCTTGCTGCATTGGAAAGTTCCTGACACCTTCTTGATTTGTCCAGCAGCTACTCCATTCTTGGGCTTCTTGCGCTTAAGCCTTGATGCCTTGCGCAAACCAGAATTAGTCACATAGGCCGTATGATTGGGCTTAGCAGCCTCTAGGCGCTCAGCCTCCAATTCTAAATGACGTGAGACATTATCAAAGTCTTTGATATTCTCGTTATGCGTCAGGTTCTGGCTCATATTCTCCCAAGAATTCGGTAGTGATCTTATCACTGCCTGCATTTGCTGTTCATCTGTCAAGTTGTTTCTTGCCGACTTAAGTTCACGGATCATGGTCGACATAGCTCTAAGATGCTGCTTCATCGTGTGGTTAAAGCGCATCTTATAAGAGTTAAACCTCATGGTTAACCCACGCAACCTAGTCGCTGAAGTTCCACCAAACTTCAACTTCAAAGCATCCCACGTGCTTTGAGCAGTGTCATAGATCTCGAACTCACACATAAGATCATTGTGCATGCTGCTTAACATTATTATGCGCGCGCACCGACTTTTCTTAGCCCATTCAGTATAAGCTTGTTGATTTATCTTGTGTTGTTCCGAAGTCCCTTCCCCGGACGGAGTAAGAGAGTGAGATAAGGCCTCTAAGACCTCTTGCTCATCTAGGACATATTGGATCTTGCGATGTCAAATGTCGTAGTTATCTCCATCCAATTTCTCCCCTTTGTTTAGGTTGGCAACTATGTTCTTGGATACCATATCACTACAATACGCAAAAAAGAGATATACACACACACCTAAGAAATCTGCCGCATCCATCCAAGCTAGAAAAAGAATAATTTAGATATGTCGCAAGATCGAAAAATTGCTAAACTTCAGAATCATCTCCTGCGCCACAATATCCAATTATTAAATTTCTAACCTAATTCCCGCGCAAATTTAAAATAAATATGAAAGAATTAATCATCATAAATCTCAACCATACTCCTACTATCTTAAGTAGTCATCTAGACCTAGTCATATGTAAAAACATAACCTACTAAAACCGCAATAACCTTT
>QEOT01001233.1:6851-44118 GCA_003123785.1 Pterocarya stenoptera
CTTTCCAATTAAGCCCTTGGCCAAAATACAAGGCCTTTCCAAAAACCCTAGTTCATAATAAATAAAACATATGTGGGCCAAGCATCCTCAAGCCCTCTTATTCTAAACTAATAAAATAAATACTTTAGCAAATTAAAAGCCATCAATAACATTTGGACCAAACAATACTCTAAGTCGTATCTTCCACAACTTGTATCAAGTGGATCAAAACTGGTTCTCTTTCTTTCAAGCCTATCTCGAGTGTTGGGCTCTTGTTAGCTTCATCACAAGTAGATTGCACCAATCCTTGCATTGCTTTCTTGATCTTCTTCGCTCTTGATCTTGTAATTGGCCCATCTGGAACTTGCAAATAATCTTTAAAACTAGGCCCATCTGTGTTCCCATCAAAGATGCTTTGAGGAAAATTACACAATTGTACAAAGGATTCATTGAACCTAGATGTTGGAGGGGAGCCTAGAGGGCATTAGGGGATTTTGGCCAAGGGAAGAATAGGAAGACCCACGTCACATGTCCATTATGCCTGGCTCTTGA
Organism: Pterocarya stenoptera; assembly: GCA_003123785.1. NCBI lineage: Eukaryota > Viridiplantae > Streptophyta > Magnoliopsida > Fagales > Juglandaceae > Pterocarya > Pterocarya stenoptera. The sequence goes on from QEOT01001233.1 coordinate 7,383, forward strand.
TTAAATAAATTGGCTTCAAGGAGTTAGGCTATATAAAGACCACATGCCATACGGCAACCCCTCTTCTCCTTATTCATTTTTGGATTCCTAAGGCATTCTCTTGACTCCATCTCTCTCCTGCCACTTAGAGGATTTTCCAAGTCCAAACACCAATTTCCCACACTTTCCTTCCAATCAAGCAATGACCATACACTCTACATTCAAGGGAAGGCCACAACTTTAGGAGAAATTTCACGGTAAGAACATTACACTTCGATTCCTTTATTCTCACAATCACACACGCCTATTCCAAGGAGTTCTCAAAGTGAGTTTGAGATTTCAAAGAACACACTCACACACACGGTTCCAATGGGCTATTTCATCTTTGAAATAACCTAAGGTTTCCAAGGAAGGGAGATCGAAAGCTTGAGGACCCAAATCCTCAAATCAATCAGCCATATTGTTCCACATCTATTACAAGCTCGTGACCTAGCAAGGGTTGAGTAAACTGAAAGGTTTCATCTTCTAGGAACCTATGGACCGAATATTGGAAAGGTCCACTTTGGGAAAAATGACCAACCCTAGTTGTCCCTTGACACAAACACACACAGATTATAGTTAAACTCTTGTTCTAACAAGTTGTATCGTCCATTACAACTTGCTAGCATTTTCTTTGAAGGACTTTTGTAAGTAAACTCTCAACCTATTTTCGGTTAACATATGTATATACTTGTGTGAATCTTTCATCTTGTTTGGTATTGTGTATGCTTGTTGTTTAGTGACTTTAGGAATAAATATCTTGTTGTAAGTTGTACAAGAACATGCCATGATTATATGTTTCGGTTTGCATGATGATACACCATGATTTGAAGAGATTAGGGTTTCATCTTGTGTGACAATTTGCCATGTTTTCATGCTTCAAATTATGTGATTATCTTTGCTATAATCTATAGTCCATTGTAGTTCGGTTTTGGCCCATGATTAAAATAAATTTCACATGCTAATGAACCCCATAAGTTTCGGCCAAGCATGTTTGTGTATGTTTGGACTCAGTGTTTTGATGTTCCATGTGTAATATGCTTTGGATTTTGTCCATGAACCATGTCATGCTCATATATTACCATGCCATGATCCAATTGTGTTATGCTTGTTCTTGGATACACGACATTTCATACGTCACATGTCAAGTGTAAGGAAAAGCACGTCTTAAGTCTCATATCACATGCATTTGGGTAAATGATATTTTCAAAAGTCAAGTAGCTATTTTATCACAATCCCAAATGCTAGGATGAGAGAATGTTCTAGTGAAACTCCTCTGTCTACTCTAGGGTGCTTAAGAATGGAGTGGTAACCCCTGAATCGACAAAGCACCATTAACGTGCCTCGAATGGATCTTTTTAGAGAGGATGTCGGAGTAAGCTAGCACCTAACGCTAGTAGGTTCCATGACTAAGGCAAATAACTTGATGAAGTACGGTCGTGTTATAATGAATATGAATAAGACATTCACCACGGTGTATGGATAGTTGGTGGTGCGGTAACTAGCAGGAACATGCAGTGCTTAGGAGAGCCTGTTGTATCCACTATGCAATATAAGAAAAAGGTAATGAGCTTACATGATATGATATGATATGAATGTTTAAAGATCAACACGAAAATAATGTCAAAGATGTTTTTCTCAAAAGTCTAAGAATCTCTGTTGCATGTCTTTCGAGAAAGGTCAAGTGCATAAGTCAAGTTTTTGGTTAAGTTATATGTCAAGTACATGTTCATGCACGCATTCCATGATTGGCCATTTGTATTCTTATGTTAACTAATGTATGTTGTATGTTTATTTGTTGAGATTTCTCGAAATCTCATTGTAGAAGTTTCCACTAGCATTCTCAACATAGAATGGTAGAAGCTGTGACAAGTATCCAAGATCATAAACATGATAAATGAGTTAATGAAAGACGAATTCACCGTAGAGGCTCGCTATGACTTTATGGCCTCTCTTTTGAAAGTCAAGGCCCAACGCCTTAGGGACCTTTTGGAAGCACTCAATAAGGATGCGGATGAAAACGAGACTGAAAGAGCCTTACGATCAAGGACCATTTGGATTTTGTAACTAGATACTTGAATCAAGTAAAGGATTCCTCAATAGAGGCCAAAGAAGCTGCCTCTAGTTTGGGACTTCTAGAACCCGAGCCCTTGAGGGCTAGGGGTATTTTCTTGAGTCTCACTAGGGAAAGGACTTTAGTGCTAGTGAGGTTCACTATCTAATGATTTAAGGTCTTTTGTGATTGGTTCCTTTTTTTTGGGGAAAAGTTTTTAGTACTTATGTTTTGGGAGACAATGGATATATATTATCTGGTACTTTTGGAAAGCATGTTAGGTTAAGGCAATGTTTGGGTTATGTTTAGCCTTATAGTACCATGTGCTAATGCAACTGCTTTAGGCATTGCTTAGTTTTATACGAACTTTACATTTTCTACTACGTTATTTATTGCATACTGCTAGTATACATAGGTGCATTGCATCTTATATGTCATGTATGAGGGGTATGTAGTCTTATGTTGTATGTCCTAGTATTTCAGTCATCATCCAATCTCAAATAGGGGCTGGGGGCGCTACATTATGGCTCACGAAATCCATTCCCACGGTTAGAAAAGCTCCATAGCATTCAAACTTCACTCTCAAATCCAAAACTTCATGAAGAAAGAAACCCTAGCTTAACTAAGAAAGGTGGTCGTGGCTCTCCTTCATTTCCAAAGTCTTGTATTTGCTTGCATTATGCAAATGGTGGCTCGTGCCTCTCTTCCCCTCATGAGGAGAAACCCTAGCCTTCCTGAGGGTGTGTGTGTGCATGCGTATATGTGAAAGAATCCATGAATCCAAAACCACATTCTTGTTCCTCTTTGGCCATGTGTTTGTGTATAAGAGACAAGTGAATGGTCCTTACGTCTGTGATCTTCCCCCATGGATGGCTTTGGTACTCATTAGTGTGCTTGAAATGGCGGTTGGAGGAAGAAGATACGTGTATGTGTGCTGTTTGGGTGGAGAGAAAATAGTGGAAAGTAAGAGACTTATGTTAGGATGGTGTAACCGTGTGACATAAGAGAGAAAATCTAAAATATGACAAAAGGACTCTTCACTTTCGGCCTCTGCCTTCTTATAGCTCCTCCTCCTTCCCTGGAAAGCCAAAGTCATTTGTGGGGAAACCAAAAGTCCTTTGGACAAGTGGCGTGAACCTCTCCCATCCGAAATCCTAATTTTGACATATACCCTCCTCCATGCTTCTAGGTTCATTGTACTTGATGGAAAAAAGGTCGAAAAATAAACTCTAAATCATCCATGGACAACTACACATATGCATGCTTTCCATTTGGCAAGTGAGGCGTGTGGGTGGGTGTGTTGGCCGAAAGTCCCTTCCTCTTCTCAAGAAAATCGTCCTCTTCTCCAGACAAACCTTTCTTCTCCCTAGACAATCCTTTCTTCTTCCTAGATCTAGGTTGGCGTGTTAGGGGTGAAAAACCGACTATTCATGTCGGTTCCAAGCAGAAACCGAAACTGACCCTACAACCTTGAAAAGCATCCACAAACTGGCCGAAACCGACCGAGCTAGGGGGAAGAACTAGCTGGTTTGGTTGCCGGCCAGTTCACGGTCGATTTTTCGGTTTTGAGCCGGTTTGGACCATGCTTTTTTGGCCTTTTTTAAACCCAATTCAAACTCTTTCAGCTCAAGATCATCAATATTTAATTTAATTTTAATTTTAATTTTAATGTCATTTCTTATTTTAATTTTGTGCATACTTATACTTTATAGTCTTATTATCTTATATAGTAATTACTAGATAACTAAAAAAACAAAAAAACTCCACTAAATGTTCAATACATATTACAAACATTGCAAAACCAAATTGTCTTAAACAACTAAGCAAGTAAGCAACTATTGTTCTTAAATAAAATTTCACAAATCTTCATTCTTCAGTCTTCGACTCTTCAGTCATCAATAGTTGTGATGAACGATGGTCCCAACTCTATATAGAAAAATATCATATAATCAATAGTAATAAATTAGGATAATGAAAAAAAATTAAATTAAATTAGAAAAGTAAATGAATATGGAAATTAAATAAGAAAAACATTACTAGATTCTACCACAAAGCTCTCAACATTATCCATAGACTCTCGAATATCAATTGGCGTTGACGGATGTCGCAACCAATTCTGAGTACAAATAAGTGCCTCAATAGTTCTTAGAGCCAACGAATTCCAAAAAGGATCAAGTCACTGCAACAAAAAACCGTTTAAGTGGCCAAAGAAAATTGTGGCGAGCAATTATTGGATGGCAGAAGCCCTTCTTTCACTGTAGCCATGTTTTGCTTCTAGAGAGCGAGGAAGTCACCGCAAAAAAGGCTATTTGCGGCAATAATTAGTTGCCGCAAATAGAATCGCCACGTTACAACCTCGATATAACACGTTATTCTCTTTGACGTCGATGTTTTCATTAAATTTGCGGCGATTATTAACCGCCGCAAAAGATCATGATTAAAACCTACGCAATTTCCCCCCCTCTCCCCCCCTCTTTCTTTTTCCCCCGTCTTTCTTTTCCTTCTTCCCCAGCTCGATACTCCCTCTCTATTCTCTTTGAGCTTGCTGCCGCCCTTCCCAAGCCATGCCTGCTGCCGTGCCATCGCCACCTCGCCGAGGACTAGGTGAGTCTCTCAACCCTCCGTCTGTCTATTTCTCTATCTTCTTCTCTGTGTGTGCGCGTCTCTCTCTCTCCCCCTCTCCTTTATCTCTCTCCGTCCATTTCTCCCACTCTTTATTTCACCCTAATAATCTCTCTCTCTGATCTCACGGGTTCCATCGTCGTATGTGGGGATCTCGACCGGAGCGTGGACGAGGGGCTGCTGCTCAATGAATGGGTCTGTGCTTTTCAAAATTTTCCCCTCACGTTTTAGGTATATGTATTGCAAGCATTGCATCTGAGCAGAGTGCTATTTCCTTCATCTATGTTTGTTTTGATTTCGTAGATTTGGAGTGCCTGTATACTGTTTGGGTAAGTTCTTTTTTTTTGGGTATTTTCCTTGATTGATTGTGAATCTGTTACAAATTGCAGTGCTTTATCTACATTAGGGACTTTTTGATGTTTAAGGATTGGTTTGGATTAGTTTTTAGACACGGATTTATAATTGATTTGGGGTTTTGGGAGCTTTGTCGAATGTTGTTTTGGGTGATATACATCCGAAAGCTTATGAAAGTGGATTTATCTGTATGTCGAATGTATTGCAAGCATTGCATCTGAGCATAGTGCTATTTCCTTCATCTATGTTTGTTTTGATTTCGTAGATTTGGAGTTCCTGTGTACTGTTTGGGTAAGTCAGTTTTTTGGGTATTTTCCCTGATTGATTGTGAATCTGTTACAAATTACAATGCTTTATTTACATTAGGGACTTTTTTATGTTGAAGGATTGGTTTGGATCAGTTTTTAGACACTGATTTATAATTGATTTGGGGTTTTGGGAGCTTTGTGGAATGTTGTTTTGGGTGATATACATCCGAAAGCTTATGAACGTGGATTTATCTGTATGTTACGTGGTCTCATATTAGAAAGAGAGTTCAACAAAGTTCTCCTAACAATGGGGCTTCTTCGCATACCACACCAGTCAACATAAAAAGTAAAATGTTGTTTGGTGGACAATAAAGCAGAGATCATCAAATCATCCTTAGCAAAAATCCGCATGTAGCCACCATAATCCTCATTGTGAAGAACTTTGAAAAAAAATCTCAACTTTTTACCAATAGTAGGAATTTTAACAAAAGGAACCCTCGACTCTAAAATAGCAATCAAAGGCAACTTATAAAACTTCACCAAAATTTTCAAATGTAGTATAGTCAATTTATTGACAATGTCTCTCATAGTCCAAATCAAAATTGAATTCAACAATAATTTATTTGGGCTTTGGTAACAGTTCCTGTTACTTTAGTAACTCTTCTAGTTTTTTTTCCTTAACGTAGCTTTCAACCATTTCTGAGTCTGAGTAGTTTGTATTTTAATATTTTTGCCTCTTCCTTGATAAAGCTAGAAAAGAGTTCAGATTAAAACCATTAGCAAGCATATAGAAAGAATTATAAATAGGAATATCCTTATGAGAAGTTTCTTAGTTCTATTTTCAGGTTGGAGTTCCTGAGAAACTGCAAAAATGGACTTAGTCCATTTCAGAATTTTACATGTATTATTAATATCTTTGAGTCTCTTGCTCATGCTTCTGTACGTAAACATAGATTTTCATTTCCTTTTTTTAAAGCTTATTACATTTTTTCAAGAAAATAGTCCTTTATGATCATGGATCATACTTGGTAGCTACCAGATATGTAGTAAACATTTGACTTGTTTCTAGGCATCCTAATGTGCTAAACCTAATTCCACCGGGGTTCTTGGTGACTTCTAGGCCCCTCTAATCCATGGTTTGTCTGTACTAATCTTTGTAGAGTGTAATGCCACTTTTGAGCCTCATGTTTGGATCTTTTTCTTTTTTTGGCTCTAACAGAGAGTTTTCACCAACCCTGAGGTGGTGGAATTTTACCCAATATATACAACTCCAATACATGTCTCAATATTTAGGAAATTAATTTGAGAGACTTGGAAATTTGAGAGACTTACCTCGACCAGCCCTGTTTTGTTTGAATTATATGTTACACATGTTCTGTTGTGTTACAACCAGCCCTGTTGTGGTTATGTTTGAACCAACCATGTGATGGGAACCAAGGTGGACCTAGTCTTAAAGATCATATGCAAGTTTAAGATGGGCCAATTACATGATCAAGAGCTAAGAAGATCTAGGAAGCAATGTAAGGATTAGTGCAATCCACTTGGGATGAAACTAGCAAGAGCCCAATAGACAATTTGGGCTTTAAAGAAGGAGAACCCAATTTGATCCACTTGATACAAGTTATGGAAAACATGACTTAGAGTATTGTTTGGGCCTATTGTTATTGAAGGCTTTCAATTTGTTTTAGTATTTATTTTATTAGTGTAGAATAAGTAGACTTGAGGATGCTTGGCCCACATATATCTTATTTCTAATAGGCTAGAGTTTTTGGGAAGGCATTGTATTTTGGCCAAGGGCTTATTTGAAAAGTTGCATTTTAGAAACTAGGGTTTTGATGAGAGGTACTGTAGCAATACTGTAGCTGTGGTACTGTTCACGCGGCGCTATTCATCCAGGGCTATTTTAGGAAGAAAGGGATTTATTTTGGGCTAGGGTTTCAATTAGGTTTTTATTAAATACTCTTGTAGCCTCATTTTGAAGAGTTTATGAAATTTGATGAATTTATTCATTGTGAGTTGAGTTTTACTCCTCTTGTTCTTAATTGAACTTTTGAACTTATCAAAGGTAAATCACAACCTTTGTGGCATTCCGCCTTGTAATCTGGGTTCTTGAGACGGGTTCTTCAACGAGTCTAGATTTTAATATAATCTGGGTTCTTGAAACGAGTTCTCATCGGGTCTAGATTCTTCATCCATTGACTTGATTTTGGCTTTCTTGGGTGAGTTTTCAATTTCATTGTGGGTTCAAGGGATTTCCTTCCTACGGGTTCATATCACCATACGTCATTATTCTCATGGAAATCAATATGTTACAACCAGCCCTGTTGTGTTTGAATTATTGAGCCATTGATACACGGACACACACACACATATATGTGTATATATATATATCCATAGAGATGGATGCATAAATATCTAATTCCAATCAATGACATTGCTTTGCAGTGAATCTAGTCCAAGGAGTGTCCAATGCGATTGAAATCGATGTGAAACAAGGACTGTCCATTGAAATCTAGTCCAAGGAGCGTCCAAAACTTATCCACGATTGCATTTGGTGAACATATTTCTGAGGATGTCTTGTCAACGATACTCGTGAAATCCATGTGTCATGTTTGCATCTTAACTTTTATATGATCTTTACCTTTTAGAGGACATTTATTTTTATTCATTTGGTTAATTTTTATTGTGCTTGGATGTTTTTATTGATTTTCATTAAAATATAAAATTAGTGCATGGCTTGGATTTTGATGAATACGGTGTTCTGCATTTATATTTTTTTTGGGCATAATTGTTCTTTGCGGCGAATCCTAATTTGCCGCATTTATATTTTTTTAAATGTTCATCATTATTTGCGGCGAATTATTCGCTGCAAATAATGTTTTCCAGAGAACTAGGCTAGCAGCAAAAACAATTTTACTTTGCGTGAAAGGTTTATTTCTGATGAAATGCTTTTGCGGAAAAAGATATCCTATACTACGAAATCTGAAGGTCACTGTAATTGATCAACTCAAACGATTTATTCTCGAACAATTTGCTGCGAACGAATATTGCCCGCATGAAATCTTTTGTGGCGAATAGTAGGCCTTTTGCTGCAAATACTACTTGCCGCAAAAGGGCAAATTTTTTGTTGTGAGTATGCGACCTCCAGTACTAAATGCTGACTCTGATGCAACCGTCGAAACAGGCATGGCTAACACATTTCGTGCAATCCTCGCAAGTATAGGATAGTTAGGCTCATTAAATTTCCACCAATTCAACAAGTCAAAAGATTGGTTGTATGCCTCACAACCAGCTGATAAATACCGATCTATTTCTAACTTGGGATCTGTAGATCCAGAGGCAGATGATGCTGCCAACCACTCAAAAAAAATTTGCGAGTCATGATTTCCTTCATCATCATTTGTGGGTGCAAACGAAGGAGGGGGAACATTTTCTCTGCTAGTCGAGGTAGAACCGAACGCAACATTATACTCCACATACATGTCTGATAATAACTGTCTCACACTCGACAGCAGCTCTTCAGCCCGAATCTCATCATGAATGATTTTCAGGTGGAAAGTATGAAGCCCCAACTTACTACATGGATTGGACAACAACAATCAACAACAACAAGTTCATCCTATCCAATGAATCCCAATACTTATCATATTTCATTCTCATGCTTATAGACATTCTCATCAAATGACTATTCTCATTCTCACTTAGCCTAATTAACTCTTTTTGGAGCATACAAATCTCAAAAAAATTGGTGTTTTCTATGACATACAAAAACCCTGAAAACCGACAAGTAACATCATAAAATATCTTCAAAAATTTTACAAAAATCCACACTGTTTCCCACTCATCAGCTCTAGGAGGCCTAATGTTTCTATCCTTAAAGTAAGAGACAAAATTGTAGTCCTCACTCTCCATACGCCTAAAAGCCTTCTCAAATTTCTCAGCCACCTCCAACATTATGTAAGTTGAATTCCATCGGGTTTGCACATCAAGGGACAACATTTTTTTACAATCAATTTTTTCTTTTTCTGCACATCTCTTAAACTTTTCTAATCTTGTTAAGGGAAGAGCGTACATATCTAACTACATTTCTAACCATTGTAATGGCTTCATTACATTCCTTAAGACCCTCATTCACCACAAGGTTCAGAATATGAGCACAACATCTCATGTGCATATACTTTCCCCTCAACAAATTTTTCGTTAAAAAATGCCTCAAATATGAAGTTGCAGTATTATTTGAAATAATATTATCAACAGTAACAATAAATATCTTATCAATGCCCCAATGAAGGAGGCACGATTCAATAACTTTCCCTATCGTATCCCCTCAATGATTAGGGATTAAACAAAAAAATTGATGATTTTCTTTTGCAATTTCTAATCACTATCAATGAAATGTGCTGTGGGGCACATATAATTAAGATTTTGTACCGATGTCCACGTATCGGTAGTTAATGAAATCCTCATTCCCCCATCTTTAAACAACTTTTTAATCTTGGTTTTTTCCTTCTCAAACAGTTTTATACAATCTCTTGCAACCGTAACTCAACATGGCACTTTAAATCTAGGTTCAAGCAACCAACTATACTTCTTAAATCCTTGCCCTTCAACAATTATAAATGGCAATTTATCGATGATTACCATCTCCGCAAGCGCCAACCTCACAGCCTCTTCACTAAATTTGTGGGTTACAAGATTCCTTAAACTATCACTTTCTCCAAACCCCTCCGAGAATGCCTCAGCTGCCAATGTTGTTTGGTATTTATCCAAAGGCCCAGCTTATGAGGATTTTTGGGATATGAAGATAGATGGTTTTGCATAGATGAAGTTCCGTCCCTCTTTGAGTGGCAAGCGTACATCTTGCCACAATAATTACACTGGGCCTTAGGTTTATCTACGGAACAGCCCTCAACTTTTGTAAAATGATCCCAAACAATTGACAGATCATTCCCCTTCCATTTCTTAGGAAGCGGACAATTACGACTATTAAGGGCACTTGGGGATTTTTGGTGTTTGGATCTCTCCCAAATTAATTGTTTGGGAGTTCGAATCAAGATTAATTGGAGTTGACGAAGAATCCATCTAACATGTAAAACAAACAAAAAAGAGAAAAATTAACACAATTACATAGCAGCTAGTTTGCAACGTGGCAAACATCACAAATCTAAGATTCTAATCTATATTTAATAACAAAACTGTATGATTTTAAAAAAAGGCAACACAATTTTAAATCTGCAAAATTTATATCAAAACCTAAATCTAATATCAATATTAAATCTGCAAAATTTATATCAAAACCTAAACCTAATATCAAAACCTAATATCAATATTAAATTTTAACCTGTAAAATTTATCACAATTCTAAACCTAATATCCAAATTTATCGAAAATAAGTAAATAACTATGATTTTATTGTAAATAAAAACTTGTGAAGTACACCAACGTCCAAGACCTAGATTTTTCGAATTCGAATATACAATCAGGAATCTCCGAATCGGGGCTTATAGCTATATATAAACTTGTTCTAGGTTATATATTCATGAAATTCGAAGTACTAAGATTCTCATCACAAAAATTGAAACAAAAAATCAATTCATAGAGTATAGAAGTTTTACAAATGAAAATTTTCATTTTGTTTACCTAAAAAAATGACCATGGGATGCGCCGTTTCACGATGCCGCCACCACCGAAGAGTGGAGAGGCTGAAATGAGGGGGTTGGTGTTGGCAATGGCCGCTGTCGACGGTCGTTGTCTGTTGAGGGCTGAATCACCTGAGGCTCGAAATGGAAGTGGAGAATGGGAGGGAAGCAGATGAAATGAGAAGAAGAGGCTCCATGGGTTGTTTAAACCCTAGGAAGAAATAGCGCTGTTTGGCATCCCTTTAATTCTTTTTTTTACAGTAAAAATCCAGAACGACGCAATTTCACTTATTTAAGTGAAACGGCATCTTTTACTAACGGTATATACGTTTCGGTTGGTTCTTCAGTTTTTACTGGTTCAAACCGCGAACCGAACCGGCCTATGCCGGTTTTGGTAATTTCCCACCGACGGTGGACCGGTTCCCTGTCGGTTTCAGCCTGTTCCGAGCTCCAGCGGCCAGTCTGAGTCGGCGGCAGTCGGTTGGCCGGTTTTTTGTACAACCCTATGGCGTGTGGTTGATTCCCTAGGTGGTTAGGTGGAGTGTACAAGGCTCCTTGCCCTAACCCACCCTCTCTCTTCCTCTTGCCTCCATTTCCCATCTAGATTCTTCTAGAATCCTCAAGAGGAGTGCATGTTCTATTTCCCAAGCAACCTTTCCTTTTCGCCATGATTCTTCCTCTACGGTTTCCAAGTAAGTGACAAGTGGCATGTGAGGGAGTGTGTGTGTGTGTGTGTGTGTTGGTCGAAACCTTGGGACGAGGATTTCACCCCATCCTATGCAACGCTTCCACTTTCCAATCATTTCAATCTTCTAGAAAGCCATGCATGATGACACTTGGCAAAAAGCAATTGAAACTCTTTGATAGGCATGACACTCTCTTGAAACTGAAACCTTATATCCTTAGTGGGTCATGCCTTAGTCCTTTGAACTCCCGTAGGCACAACTTCCATATGAGATCTTCTTGGAACTTACACAGCCTTGACAAGTGGCATGCAAACATGAATGGTTTGGTGAGGGATGCATTGGTCGAGTGCTCCTTGGCCCTCCCAATGCATCTCATCATTTTCCTTCCTCTAGAAGCCTTCTATGTTGGTGACAAGTGTGAAGTCAAGTGGTTTTCCTCCAAGCAAAAGCCTTTAGCATTTGTGAAAAGTGGCATAAGGTAGGTAAGCAACTCCTGATAGGCGTCTGGAGCTTTTGGGTTACCAAAACCCTAGAGTTTCTCACCCCCTTTTTTCCCCATATCACATCTAGGTTCATTGCACCTAGTGTAGGACACAAGTGGAATGACATGTGGCACTAAGTGATGAGTTGGGCATGTGCCCTAAGGTCAACTAGGGTTTCCAATAAACCTATGTGATGTTTGAAATCTATGGGCCTTGTGGGCCTCTCTTGTGGGCTTAGATGACTAACGCATCTGGTCCAAAGTCTCCTAAGTATCCTCTACCATCTTGCATGGCCCAACAACTATACATAGCCTAATAACAAAAATATGAATGAAGACTTGGCTAAGTCTGGGTTATCATATTTACACCTCTAAGAGGAGATACTTTTACATAAACCCAATCTCCGATTTCAAACTCTATAGTCCTCCTTCTGTTGCGGGCGTAGCTCTTCTGTCGACTCTGTATTGCTTTTATCCTTTCTCTAAATGGTAAGTACTTGGTCTTTTATCTCCTATAGAACTTTTGGTCCAATCACCTTATTATCCCCAACTTTGTCCCAATATAACAGGCATCTACACTACCTGCCATACAAAGCTTCATAGAATGCCATCTGAATGGTGGTTTGGAAGCTGTTGTTGTAGGCGAATTCTGCAAAAGGTAACCGCTTCTCCCAGTTCCCTTCATGTTCCAGCACATAGGCTCTATGCATGTCTTCCAAAGTCTGAATAGTCTTTTTGGTTTGTCCGTCCATCTGAGAATTGTAGGCACTGCTGAATTTCAAATTGAACTTTGGGTCTAATGGTTTAGAACAAACGGGTTTGGTCCTTGGGGTAATCGGGTGGGATTCATTTCAAATATTTGGGCCCAAGTCTTGGGTAGTGTATGAACTTAACAAATGGGTTGGGCCGGTTAGAGCAGTCCTAATAATCTCTTTAGTTTGTCCATATTTTCATGGGTTGAGTATTTAATAAATACTAATGGATCTCGACTCAACTTCTAAAATAACCCAACTCATCCTATAAATTCTTTGAGTCAATTAGAAAATAAATAGATTCCATTTGGTCCGTAAAATATTAAATGGTTGTAATCTAATTGTCAAGCCCAATAAAAATCCATATTCCTCCAAATAAATTTTGGGCCTGTGGCCTATTCAAAATTACTCATTAAATTTGAAATGGGTTTCCCATACATATTAACCTCAATAAACTATTAGTATGCAGGCTTGGCTTTTGATCGGATCATAGTTGGTTCAACCACACCTCCAACTTAGACTAACAAATTAAAAAAAAAAATCCAACTTCATTCTATTGAAATCAAACCAAATTGAATTCAAAATTGAATTCTTGGATTTTTGACCAACTTGATATCATTATAGATTTATTGTATTGCAAAATGTTAAATTATTTAGATCTCCTCGAAAATATAAGTCGAGAATACTAAGGTTGCATTTGGGTAGTGAGGTTGTAACACCCCGCCTAAAAAGCTCCTTAGGCCTTGATCTTAGTAGCCTTAATCCTAGTTAATTAGGAGTTGAGCTATTCTAGAATAAGAACCATTTTAGATACTTGAGTTGGCAAAAAGGTCGTATCCTTTGGGTTTAGAAGACTGATCAAAAGATTCTAGTGCAATATTGATTTTTGAGGAAAAATGAAATTAAAGGAGCTTGATTGGTTAATAATATTATTTTGAATAATTTTTAGTGCTTATTTAATTTTGAGGATAAGAAGCCAAAGGCTCTTAAGGGAATGACACATGGCATATTGGATGGTTGTCACATTAATGGGTTAAGAAATTCGAGTTAAATATTTGATGGAATTAGAGAAGGCCCAAAGAGTGGTTTACTAAGGGTGCAAATTTTTTTGGGTATAAAGATTTAGGAGAGACAATAAGACTTTAAGGCTCTAATGCACTAAGGATGTAATGGGCTAAGGTTAAGATGTTAAAAAGCCTTAGCCCAACTTGGGAGATATAAGTTTTTAAGCCTTTCTTGGAGGATACTAGAAAATAGGCCTAATGAAAAAGACATAAGGCCATTAGGCCTAACTTAGTAAGAGTGAAGGTATTAGGCCTAACTTATTAAGCATGAAGGATTAGAGAAGCAAGCCCATTAGTAATCCTATTAAGGCCTTTAGAACCTTAGAATATTTATGGGTTAATTGAATCCCTAAAACAAGCCTCATAGGAGTGCAAGACTTGGTAGGATAGTCTTGGCCCAAGCATGAGTAAGGCATAAGGCCTTTTTGGGTCAAGCATGGTATAAGTTTGACCCATGGCCCAATTACATCAAGGTAAGACTTTCAAGCCCAATCTTTGGGGATCTTGAGGTCTCTTTTAATCCCTCAAAATCTGAAAACCAGGCCTTCATTCATTCAAACACAAAAGCCCTTAGACCATTAACTCACACTCATGGCTCTTTTAAGCCCACAAGGCCTAAAGCCTTGTTTTGTTCTATTGAAAGCCCAATACCCATACCATGGGTTTCTTCAAGCCCATGTCATACCCTAAACACCCAAATTAAGTTTTAAAATTGGTTACGACCATTAGTCAACTTACCCAAGATTAGTTATCTTTAAACCAAGTTTTGAAGCTTAATTTTCTTTCTTAATATTTTTTAACCTTTTGATTTGAAATTTTCTTATTTTATTATTCAACTACATCATTCATAGATCATGTTAAGACCCTAGATAAACCTCCACACATGCCATTAGAAGAAATGACATATCAAACCCCCAAACTACACCAATCGGCACACATGTGTGCATGGACTATTTTGCCCTTAAGCCTAATCTTTTTGTATCTTTTTCTCAAGGTCACTATAGTCCTTTAACATCTCACATATGATCCCTTATATTCCAGACCAAGCCTTGGACAAAATTAGTTTCAAAAACCAAACAAAATAGCAAAAACCGATTGCACCTAGAAAGCTAGTTGGATAGAAACTAAATTGGTTGAGTTTCAACCACCCATCTGCCATGGTTAAGCCCCCATGCCACCTCCAGAACCACCCAATCCCCAAGAAGACTCATAACCATCATGAGCCTTTGACACGATTGTTCCACCAAAAGAAGGCACCAAAACCGAATGTCTTTTGTGCATAACTCCATTTCAGCAACTACCTTCCATTGCATCATCTTCTTTGGGATGCACCTCCACGATCACTTGGCAGCCAACCCTCCACCTTCTACCACCTGAAAAAGTCTTCAAGAAGTGACCTTGCACCTACACAAATCAGCAATGATGATGAGTCAAGAAGATGAGTCAAGACAATGATCAAAATTCCAAGGAAAACCACCTTGAACCCATTAGCCCCATGGTTTGTTTTTGTTGGTTTTTCTTCTATTTCTTCCGCACCATGACTTGACCAGCCCCATAGGAGCATTTTAGCACCTGTAGTGATGAAATGATGGTACTTTAGGGTCCTATTTCTCATTGCACAAGATGACACAAGCTGATGAAGGCGATCTGAAATTTTAGCCCTTACACCACCACCCACCTCAACCCATCGACCAAGGCCAACGTCTCCACTCCCTTGGCCACCTATAAAAGGCCCCTTCACCCCCTCATTTCCTCCACACCTCATCTATAACAGCCTTCTAGACATTCAAAGGTGAAATTTCTACTGGCTTAGGAACCTCATGAAAACTTCATAAGTTTTCACAAATCGACCAATTGCATAGGTTTTAGTCTGTCAGCATAGTTTGTGTTATCACTCACTATGGTGCTAGAAGTGTGATTCTAATTATTTGAGGTAGTTATAAGTATCAGACTGCTTTATGGTCTCCGCCATTAGATTCAGTTGATTATTTATGATCTAATGGCGCAATTACTCCATTTTCATATTTTCCGATGAATTGTTTGTTTGAAACTGTGAATTTATATTTAGGGATACTTTGAGGTTGAATTTCAGTAAACAATTTTCATTATAGGTTAATATAAATATTTAAGAATTTTTAATGCTAAGTATATGATTCACTTTTTCGGAGTGAATAGTGATCTCGGTAAACGTACCAATTGCAATGTTTCAAAATCACAGTGTGGAATGCCCAAATTAGATTAGAGAAGTTTTATTTGGACACTTGGCAAGATCTTCGCCACACTTAGTAAATAGTCTTAGACACTTAGCACCATAAGGAACATTTGATGGATTTGAAAGAATTAAGATGTGAGATCATGCCGCATAAGCAAAAACTTTACTCCATCCAACCAATCAAATTGTGCCAAACCAAAGAGAAATTTCACCTTAGTGAAATCGTAAATGGTTGGAATCCAACAGAGAACCCAAAAGTATGGTTGAAATAGAAATCCTAAATGGTTTTATCCAAACCAAAAAGTTGACCTCCAAAACATAAATGAATTAGTTTCTACCATTGTGTTTAATCACTTGATTAAAATACTTTCATAAGCTATTAATCCTTCAAATTTGCATTAGAAAATCATTATCCAACCTTGTTAACCTTGAAAAATTGATTGGGTCAAGAGATATTGGATTTGGGCTTGATAGAAACCCAAACTCTCTTAAACTCTCAAAATTTAGGCCCCTTCGGTTTAGGCCCATTAAGGTCTACGAATTTGGTCTTATTGGCATTGTTTCTTGGCTAAGTTTTGCATCCCCACTTAGCTAACCAGATCTTTTCAAAAGAGGGCCTAGAAGGTTTTGAAGTAAAAATCTAAAGGGCCACCTCACTTTTTTACTTTTACACTCCACCTTGAGAAAAGATCTCGGACTGATTTTTATTTATTGTAGTGGGAAGAAAAGGCCAACACTCAAACTTTATTCCAGTCCTATTACTTTCCATAACTTTTTTAAGAGGCTTTCTAGTCCACTTCCCACGAAAAGTAACCATCCTTTACACTTTTCTTTGATAAACACAAAAGACACTCTTTTGGGCAGTTTTTTGTGATTTCTGTTGCACACCTTATTTGAAGCTTTTGTAAGTGTTTTATCACAAAATTTCCTTCCTAAAAGTTGTTCCTTTTTTAGTTTAGTTTATGTGGATATCTTATTCATTCCATTTGGAGATCATTTATTTGCTCAAAAATTGTTCAAACCCCAGAAAGGTTAATCTGAGCGATAAACTGGAGAGTGTGTTGTAGTTTGGAGTTTTGGACCAATCTAATGGATAGATCTTGGTCTAAAATTTTTATGGAGTAATGTTAACATGTGTATATGATTATTTATTGAGGATTTTTTGCATGATTAAAAGTTTTGGAGAAATATTTTCTTAGATCTAGAAATTTAGAAACTGGAAGAGGAAAAACTGTTTCTGTTTTGAGAAAGTTTAAATCTTTTATGGTTTAATCCTAATCCAATGGCTTTGATATTTTTATTTAAGGATCATAAGCCTCTTATATATATGTTAGAATGTTTCTTTGACTATATTTGATGTTAGTTTCAAAGATATGAAAGTTTATGCAAGGAGATATTCAGTTAGGCCAAAGTGATGATGTTCTTGGCTAAATTTATGTTTTGGTTGATTTTTAACCATGTAATCTTTGTTTGAAGCTTGAATATGTTTTAGGAAACATTTTTAAACCATGTGATATTTTTATTTGAAGATCACATCTTTATAAGGCATGGATCAAGAGGTTGATCAAAACAAATTTGAAACAAAAATCTGTTTTGAACTTAGAAGAAAAATCACAATTTCGGCCCTTATAGAATTTTAATGGTTGTGTTTAGTTTTAAATTTTTCTAAATAGATATTTGAGTTTAGGACAAAATTTATATACTGTATGTAAATTTTGGTGATTTTTAGAGTTAGGATACAAAATCTTAAGTTAAGGGTAAAATGGTCATTTCTCACATATAGAGGCTAAAATGATAATTTTACTCTAAATTAATATTTTTTTTCATATTTTTAATCGTTAGTGACTAAGTTCTAACTTTTAGAAATCTCTACTTCAATTCCTCGTTATCGCGCTTAAGTTTTTGTTTAGAAAATGCAAAGACCGAGGTAAGTTAGCTTTTAACTTACTAGCAGTTTAATGTATATGTATGTTAACATATTTGCCATGCCAAGTCAGTACATATTTATCTGTTACACATAATTTATTCTGTCCCAAATTACTTATCTGTTACATAAGATATTTTGTCACGTATTGCTATACATTGCAAATATGTCATGTTAAGTTAAGTATGTCATCTGTTATATGTATGTCATATCATGTAATATTCATTATTGCAAGTACGTCAAGTTAAGTATATTGTCTATTACATGTTATACCATGTTACGAAATGTTTTTATCTTAAATAAATTATATTTTTTGAGTTACGTGCAAGTCAATTATGTCTAGGATGCTCACGATGTAATCACTATGATTTTCTGAGCATCTTCATTTGTAATTCACGCGAGATACTTCTGGCGAAATTATTTTGATTGTCAGAATTCAGTTCAAGTTCAGTTATGCAAATACTCATGATGTAATCATTCTGATTGTCAGAGTATTACTAGGTACTCCTGGTGGAATCATTTTGATTGCTATGGTACTTGATTTAAAATACTCGTGTTCTAATCATTCTGATTGTCAGGGTATTACTAGGTACTCCTGGTGGAATTATTTTGATTGCTAGGGTACATAATTTAAAATACTCATGATGGAATCATTCTAATTGTCTGAATATCTCTTATGGAATATTTTGGGCGGAATCATTATGATTGTTCACTATTCCTGACGAAACGACTGGCGAAATCATTTTGATTGTCAGAATTCAAGTCCAAGATCATGTTAAGTAAAGAACTCAGTTCAAGTCATGCAAAGTTAAGTTTCAGTTCAAGTTCAAGTTCATGTGAAGTTAAATTTTAGAACTCAAGTCCAAGTTCATGTTAAGTAAAGAAGTCAGTACAAGTTCATGCAAAATTAAGTTTCAGTTCAAGTTCAAGTTCATGTCAAGTTAAGTTTCATAACTCAAGTCCAAGTTTATGTTAAGCAAAGAAGTCAGTTCAAGTTCATGTAAAGTTAAGTTTCAATTCAAGTTGAAGTTCATGTTAAGTCAAGTTTCAGATCTAGTTATTGTCAAGTCATGTCTTAGTTTAAGTCCAGTTCACTTTAAGCAAGTTAAGTTCAGTTCACGTTTTAGTTTAAGTTATGTCAGTTATGTTATATTGTATGTCAAGTTATGCTATAATTACTTATGATTGTTATTATGCATTCATGTTTTTATTGTCATGCATGAATCATTAACCTGTGTGAAAGTTTTTTTGTTAATTTGCTGAGATTTGTTATCAAATCTCACTGTGGTAGTCCCAATTACCATTCCCTCCAAATGGTAGATCTTGTTACAGGATCTGAAGGAGAGCCGAGAATCGACCAGTTGGAAACGATCGATTAAGTGATAGTACAGTAGTTGCCTCAGATTACTACTTGTATTTATGGAGTTCAATTTCCAGTACTCTTTTGATCGCAACTATTTTGGACTAGTGTTGTGATCTCAGTTGTTTAGTATGTCATTATGTATGAAGTATATTTGGAGTATTTGGGATATTTCAGTTTGGTGCATTGTATTGCTAAAGAAAAAAAAGAAAAATTATTCGCTGCGAGTATTATATAATGCTAGATGCATGTTAGGACCATTGCATCTTATATGTCATGAACGGGGGCAGGTAACCTTGTATTGCATGTTTCAACACTTCAAGTGTCTGTCCGATCTCAAGCGGAATTTGGAGGTATCGCATCATCTACAGCTCCCCCTTGAGCATAGAGAGCCATCTGTGTAATACCTAAATCCTACTATGTAGGTCCTTGCGTCATTTTATTAATTCTTTAAGTTAAATATTTTAAAATAGGATTTATTAAAATAAATCAAGAGTATTATTTTGAAGACTTTGAAATATTTCTCTTAAGCCCTTTAATTTTATTTATTTAGAAATGACCCAATTAATCTCTACCGTTGGATTGGTAGGTGAAAAGCATTATTGAGGTGGATAGATCTCCACCATCCATTCCTTAGCTTGCAAGAGAAGCTTTGACTCACCTTTATCTCTTTGAAACCGATGGCTTCCCCAACAAATCCATTGACTTCTTCCTCCCTTGCACGTTGGTCTTAGCTTCTAAGGTAAGTAATTAAATTCTTTTACTTCCTTTCCTTCAATCACCCATTGGTTAAGGCCACAAAAAGAGAGAAGAGAAAGATCAAAAACTATCCTAAGGCATTTCCCCCTTTTACTCGTCGGTCAACACCCAAGGAAGAACTAAAAACTTCATCTTCCTTTCCAAGCAAGCCAAAGCCGATGCACACCCTCTCCTCTTCTCCTCTCTTTTGTTCTTCAAGAAACCAACTCCTCTCATCAGATTCAAGCTTATGACTTCATAGTAAGGTAAGAGCATCCCCAACCCTCTCCCTTGTGTATTTCGAAACTTAGCCATAGTTTAATCATATGGGTTTCTCTTGTTGATTATTGATGTTCGGTTTTGGACTTCTAGCTAAGGGTTTCGTGTACCCTCTGTTTCCTAAGCCGAGTCCACCTTCCTCTTCACTATTTTCATATTTTGGGAAGGATTTACCCAAAGGTAAAAACCCTAACTTGACCCACTCAGTTTTAGTTGATGTTGGAAGCTCCCTAAGTTGTTTTAGCTTGTATTTTGGTGTTATTAATTACCACCTTGTGGATAAATATGGGTGCTCTGTTTTTAGCCCAAACCGAATATGTTAAAGTGTTTTTTGTTATGTGATTTCCTATATTTCAAAATTTCTATGTTATCCTTAAATTTGGTTTAATTATAGGTGATGATTAAAGTGATTTTAATTTATATATATTGGTACCATGTGTCTTGTGTTGATATTTGGTTGGAAATCTATTTTTAAGATGCTAGAGGTTTGGTTTAGAGGTCTTGCTTGGGCCTTGTAATTTTATATCTTGCTTTTAAAAGGTATTAAGTGAGTAAAGCATAAGTTTAAGTGTTTAAAAGTTTTAAAGTCTATTAAATGGATAACCTTGTTATATTTTATGCTCTGTTTAATTTTAGAGAGATGGCAAGCATGTTATTTACTTTCATGAATTTCTTTAACATGTTTGTGAGGATTTTAATGCTTTGGCCTAGTGCCATGTATGGTGGGAAGCTAAATGGGTTAAGGTTATACCTTTTAGATAAGGCTCATTAAGTGAGAATGGGTTAGGGAAAACACTTTAATTCCAAATTGGAATTAAAGCGAGCGTGTAAGGGTGTTGGTTAGTAAAGATTAAAGTGAGATGGATATTAATGTGTTTATTCCATTTCATTAAATAGGAGTTTACTTTCAAGTTCAAAGGAACTCGTAGTAAAGCTCGCAGGTAAGTAACGATGACTATGCCTCTTATACCATGTTCTCTTTATGAAAGAATATATCTCCCTTGTTGCAAATGTTCCTCTAATGAAAAGAGTAAATGAATATAGTATGTACAATTCCTTCCTTGATAGCCCCTGTTAAGTATCCTATCGATTATAATTGTGTGTACATGTATAAGGTAATGCATGTAAGTTCCAAATCATGAGATTTTCATGCATGCTCTCTCAAGAAACTTATAATTATTCCTATATGTAGTATAACAAGAAAAATGTATCTTGTTCATGAAAAGGCATATGCATTGAACTAAGAAAGATGATGAAAAGGTTTAAATGCAAAGGAAAGGAAAGGAAATGAACGTCTCATGTTTTATGCTTCAAGTGATGCTTTAAATGAGTTTTAAAATGTCCCTATGAATTGATGCTTTAAACGCCCCTGAGAAGTAACGTTTTAAAATGTTCCTGAGGAAAAGTTTAAAGGGTCCCCGAGAACTGACATTTTAAAGGATGTTTTGAGGGATGATGCTAAGCCCTTGTTTTTAAATGACGTTTAAGCTCATACTTTTAAACGATGTTTAATGCTTTTAAACGATGTTTAAGCTCATGCCTTTAAATGATGTTTAAGCTCATGCCTTTAAATGATGTTTAAGCTCATGCTTTTAGACAATGTTTAAGCTCATGCTTTTGAACGATATTTAAGCTCATACTTTTCAATGACGTTCATTTCCCATGAATGAACTGTTAAATGAAAAGGACTGAAAAGGAAAGGACTGAACTGAATGAAATAAATGAATAAAAGAACGAAATGACTGAAAGGAAACGAAAGTTTCAATGTATGAAAATACGTAACGGTCACATGAATGAAAATGGGCAGATTGCAATGCCGGGTAGTAGTATATAGTAGTGCACCCAGTGCTGCACCCTGACGGAATGGGATTCCAACCCATGGCCAAGAGTGAATCTATAGGTTTAAAAGACCGCTAACCCTAGCACGCAGGGCGTAACAGTGTGCAATGGCCTATGAAAGTGAAACAATGAAAAGCATGAAAAACATGTTTATGCATGAAAGATGAAAAGTATGAAAGATGTTTATGCATGGAAGCATTGTTATTCCTTAAATTGTTTATGCATGAAAGCATCATTATTTCTTAAAATGTTTATGCATGAAAGCATTGTCAAAGATTTAGCAAATGTTTATGTATGCATATTTTCAAAAAAGAAAGAAAGAATAGATGCCTAGTATGTTCACTGCATGGTATAATACTTACTGAGTATTTGACTTACTTTTGTTTTAAATGTTTTAAACGTCCAGAAAATGACGAAGAGGCTAGGGAGCAAGGCATTACTGCAGAGAAAGAGGCAGACGCTTAGTGTCTTCCCTGTGGTTCGACCTTACATGAATGATGGATCATGTTTATGTATAGACGTTTTATATTGGGATGGACTTTGAGAGTCTCCTATGGATGAGTCTTTGAATATGATGTCTATTAGGTATTCCCCTTCATCAAATAAGAAGTCTAGAGTACATGTGTGTTATGTTTATGCTGACCGCATATTACTTGAAAAAGGAAAGAAGAAAAAGAAAAAGAAAATATGGAAAGGATAGGTATGTACGTAACGATCACACCCCTTCGCGGGGCAGGGTTGTTACAATCTCCCCCTTAGTTCTTGAGAAAAACTGAAAAGTATGTGTGAGTTTGAGTGTTCTTGATATTCTTGGTGTTCTTGTGTTGGAAGTTTGAGTGGGCCCCAAAATTTGTGAGTTTTTTTTCCCGAAATCTTAATTTTCATGTCAAGTCTTGTTTTCTAGTGTTAGAATAAATTTTGGTTAAGTTTAGATAAAGTTACCATGCTTGATTCAAAACTAGGCTCATTAAGGACGGGTTAAGTGTTTAAATTATTTTAAGTGAAATTTTAGCTATGGCATACTTAATTTTAATATGATTCATTAATGTCTTAAAAGGATCATGGAAGGTTTGATTTGTTATTAGAAGCATGCCATGATAGGTTTTAATTCTATCTTGCTTTTATCATCAAAACATGCTTGGATTTTAAGAAAGTTGTGATTAAGGCTTGAAGCTTGATTTGTTCCAGCTATGCTTGATGATTAAGCATTTAGAAAACCTTCTGAATGGGATAAGAAGGAAAATACATGTCTTGGGTGAGTTTTGAAAGCATGCCTTTGTGATTTACACTAGGAACATCAAGATTGATTAATGAAGGATTAATGTGTTGGTTTAAACTTTCTCACCAAATAATTGACCTTTATCATATCAATAAGGACTATAGTGATTGTTTGTGACTAAAGAGAATTTCATATGCATGCATTCATAGGGATCAATAGTTGAAATCACACTTAGACATCAACTAGAGTGCATGCCACGAGTTGGGAGTGTTTGAGCTAGTTCCACTATGAATTTTGTAATTATAAGGATATGGATGGTTTTATAATAAGGACAATATGAGGTTTATGAAGTTTGGTAAATTTTGGGGCCAAAATGCAATAGTAAAAATTTAGGACTTTAGTGAAATTTTGCTAAGTTTAGGGACAGTTTTTGAACCATTTGATTACGAACATCTTCCTTAGAGGTTCAAGTACTAACTTAGTATAAGTTTAATTACAGACACTTCGACTCTCTAAACTCGAAAAGTTTGCAAGTTAGCTTCTAACTTACTCTTAAATAATTTATTTATGATTCTTATGTAAACACCACATTCATATTAAATGTCATTTTGAGCATGAAACATCATATGATACATCATTGAGCATTTGATTACTTGTATACATGGCATGTGAAATTCTCACAATTTTAGCATATTGCATATATAAATATCATATTTCATGAAACTTACTATGCACATGTCATGAAATATATTTTTTAAAGTATTGCATGAAAATGAATTTTGTTACGACCCCAAAGGCTAAGATGGAGAATTATCCTAGTGGAACTCCTCTGTCTACTGTGGAGTGAGTAAAAATGGAGTGGTAACCCCTGAGTTGACAAAGAATAGTCAATGGGTTTCAAATGGGTTCTTTTTAAAGAACGCCGGAGCGAACTCAAATATTATGGCACCTAATGTTGGTGGATGTATATGTTATGATATTATGATGATGTTATATATGTTATTTTAGCAATGCATTGCAGACAAAGACGTAATGTCTACATGAGTTGTGCTACGGTCACTGGCAAGTGCTCATGATGCTTATAGGGAATCGTGTTGCTACCAAACGTATGTTAATGATGGCTTTAATAATGATGAAATGTCATATTTTTGAAAGCAATGAGGTGTGAAATGTTTTCTTTCTGAAATATCACGTTTTTTAAATGAGAAAGTGAAAATGTTTCTCTGAAGGAGAAAGTGCATCAATTTTTTTTTTGAAAATGTTGAGAAATCTGGATGGGAGACAAATGCAGATTTTTTTTCCTGCATATCATTGTGTGCATCTCATGTTTATCATTAATTATGCATATCTTATCTCTGTGCAAGTTGGTTATTTAATTTACTGAGATTTCAAGTAAATTTCACCCTTGTGGATCCATTATCATTCCTCCCAGAATGATATAAATTGTGTCAGGACTAGTAGAGGAAAAACATGAAGAACCGCTAGATACAGATATTTGAAGATGAATCAGACCATGAGCGAAGACTAGATATAATTTTGATGTTCATAAGCATTGTCTCTTCATACTTCAAAACGTATGAAATAGTTGATCTAACCAAGGAACTTGGATGAAATATTTTGTATTAAGGAAATTATATCCTTATATTTGATCTTATGATGATTATTAATGCTATTGGGATATTTTAGTTCATTCTGGCATGAGTTATAACTAATCACCCTTATTTCGTTGCGATTATTGCATACTGCTAGTTGCATACTAGGATGCATTACATATTAACTGTCATTTACGGGATATGTAACCTTGTGTTGCATGTTACGATGCTCTAAGTCTCCTTTACATCTCAAGCGGTAGTTTGAAGACGTCATAGAGGTATTTTGTGAATAGTAATAAAAAATTAATGATAGAATATTGAATAGTAGTAAATTGTTATAAAAAGTAGATAAAAAATAAAAAATAAATTAATGATAGAATATTGAATAGTAGTAAATAGTTATAAAAAGTAGATAAAAAATAAAAAATAATAGTTAGATAGCTCAGTGCCCAAATTAAACTTAAGAAATAATCTTTCCAACCTCCTACTATTCATCACACTCCACACTCCACCTTTTTTTTATTTTATTTTTATTTTTTTTATCAAAATTTTTTATATGAATAGTGAATAAAAATTAGAAATATTTAAAAAAAATTCAAAAAAAAATTTAAAAAAAATATTAAAAAATATGAAGTGTAAATAAATAGTAAGAGATTGTATAATAAATCCCTAAACTTAAATATACATACGTTAAAGCGCCGTAGGCCCGTAGCTCTTTAACATGAAAACATGAAAGAAAACCCAAGCAAGAAAAGAGCGAGATTCCGTACGCTCTCCTGATCGCAAAACACATACTGGCAGGTACGACCAGCGAGGCGCTGGACCCTAAGGCCTAAACGCCAATTCGTGGCAGCTTGGAGGCCCAGACAGACAGAGGATAAAGTGTGATTGAAAATCAGCGACGAATCTAGTAAACGACTGTCGAACAGTACCTCAGCCCAATCAGAAGTCGACAACGTTTTCGATGAAACCGGTCTGGTTTTGGGATCCTGCCCATCAAAACCAAGCTTTTATTTGTCCCAGTGGTTTTCAACTTTTCTATAAATACACACGCAGTCACGCAACCATTTTCTTCCATACTTACACTGTATAACCTAGACAGGTTTCAGACCAGGAGGTTTGGCTACATTAGATACCCAGAGAAAAAGAGGGAGAGAGAGAGAGCGAAACAAAAACCTATCTATCGGCCTTTATTACTGGGTTGAATTGTGAAGAAAGATTGTGAATTATGGGGAGGGGAAGGGTTCAGTTGAAGAGGATCGAGAACAAGATCAACAGGCAGGTCACTTTCTCAAAGAGAAGGTCTGGCTTGCTGAAGAAAGCCAACGAGATCTCTGTGCTTTGTGATGCTGAGGTGGCTCTGATTCTTTTCTCTGCCAAAGGGAAGGTCTTTGAGTATTCTACTGATTCTTGGTAAGAGATATTTCTTTAGTTGCGGTTTTTCCTTTTGGTTTGATGTTGCCATCTCTTCTGTCTTCTTCGAGGCCTCATTATCCAGTGGAATTTCTCTTTTTGTAGCTTCAGAAATATTGTTCAAGATTGGGTAAGCTGCTCCATGTTCTTTGTATTTTCTGTGCTTTCTTTCTGTTTCGGTGTGGGTACAAGCGCTGAGAGTTGTAGTGTCTCGTGTTAAATTTTTTCGTCCTTATTGGTGAATATACTTTTGGTGATTCAACAAATGTTCAACATAGTGTTCTTCCAGGCCGGAGACCCAAATTAAGACACAGCAAAGAAACTAACTCTGGCCGATTTGATTGGGTTCAACGCAATACTCCACTTTAACGTGCTTCTCGCTCCACGTGTTTTCTTACCTGTAATATGGAAAAGGCCTGTTATCATCGTTCAAAATCATAAACGAATGATGTTAAGTAGTACCTTGAAGTAACAGAAAGAACCTTATAGTAGAACTAGTAAATAAAGGTTATCGAGTGTGTTGAGAGAGAAAAATAAAAAAATTAGCAGCAGAATTGAAGAGGAAGAATTTACGTAAGTTTGTCGAGTTTTCATGCTTTTCTTCTCTCTTCAAAATTTAACTGATGAAAAGCTCTTTTTCCAAAGCTTCCATTTTAGGTTTTATGTTTTCATTACAGTAGTCCAGCTTGCTGGAGAAGAGTATTGTTTGGGGTTTCCTGATTTTAAAGGTCGACCCAACACTTTATATTTTGTGGTGATAAGTGGAATTAATTCTCATAATGCTTTTATTTATGTATTTTTTGATTTAGTTAAACTTAAAGTTGAGTATCAAAATTCTAATCCCAGAGATCCCGGCAACCGAGTCCTCCGCAAAACATGATATGCCGCGTATCTCAATGCTTGATTTATAAGTACTATTCAATTATAAGCTGATTCTATCAAAATCGATGACTGTTGTTCTATTATATGTTTAATTCTAATTACTATCTGATTTGTCTTTTCCGAAGGAATCTCTATCCGAGAGAAGGTTTCTGAGGAATAAGCTCAATTTACATGTCCTACTGTGTTTCAGGGTTTGCCATGCTTTAGAAACCACGAAACTGACACTATAGAATGCAATTGTGTTTGATAGAGATTCCAATGCAATTAAGGGGAATGGTACGCACACGTGATAGCCTGGCAATAGATGAGGCAGGACAAATTCGACGGGATATTGTTAATTTAGCACAAAGCGTACGGCCTCCTGAGGATAACATTCACTTCAAAACTTATTTACAGACTAAAAAAGTAGTTCAGGCAATTGTATTTGATGGTGTTTGTCCCATCTCTTGGAAGGATGTGATGGTTGTGTTTGGTTGTTGAACCAAACTCAATTCATTTCAAATCAATCATTGATGAAACTCACTACCTTTTTAATTTCCTATAAAAAAGTTAAACCCATTTCAATAAAACCTACAAAATACTATTATTCATAACCTAACTCGTCTCAACATCAAAACATAGCCATGATACTCTGAATCTTCCTAATTTTAAAAAAATTGTTATAATCGGAAGACAAAATAGAATATCCACATGAGAACAGTTTTCTGACATTAAAGTGCCCAAGGTAGTCCTTTAGTTTAACCTAAAAGCATATTTTGCTCTCGGTGTTTTTGTGTGGTTTGTTTTGTTTGTCCCTCGAATAGCAGCATCTTAAACAAGGAAAATGATACTTAGTATCCAAGTCATTGATAGGATATTTTAATTTTATTTTCTTATTAGTTAATGAAGTAAATATTAATAAAAAATATTTGAAAGAAAATAAAAAAGAGTACAATTTACACTAGTGATAACTTTGCAGGAGGGAGCAAACAACACTCCTAAAACAAAGGTGCTATTTTGGACTTATCTATATATATGTATATATAATATATATATACAGAGGGGTTGATGTTGCTTCTCCTATCTGACAATAATGGAATCTCATGAGAGTGATGCTGACTACTCTCTTATGAATCTGAAAGGAAACTCTGATGCAGTGGAAAATGGTCCAATGGATTTTCCTGTTCTCCAGTCTGGTGAGAGTCCAAATGGAGATGTTGGTAAACATGGCCGAATATGATTCAACAGATTCTTTACTGAAGCGGAAAAGGAAGTTAAGGGGTTCTATAGCGTGTTCTAGTACTACATGCAAAATGTTGATTGTGAAAAGAAAGAGGAAGCTATCTCTGGGTGCTTCTCTGATTGGTGATGAAAGTTCATAACCATCAAGAAGGACTTGTTCCCTGGGTCCAGTTCTGAATATATTGGTGGAGGCTATATCTCAGCTCCACTGGGAGTCATAAGACTTTTAAGTTGGAACTTTTGAGGGCTTGGTAACCCTCGGACAATTCATGACCTTAACTATATGATTAAGGATAAAAAGCCTAGCATTATATTTTTGATGTAAACAAAGTTGCATAAAAGTAAGTTTGATAAATTGTAAGGGTTATTGGCCGGGTTATCAAAGTTGTTTTAGTGTTGATGGTATTGGTAGAGGGGGTGGATTGGCACAGTTGTGTAAAGAAGATGTTCATTGGCCATTCATTGTTATTCTCAGAGGCACATCAACTCCTAGATCACAGATGAGGTTGGTCATACAACTTGGATGCTGACATGTTTCTATAGGCATCCTAAAGTGGCTAAAAGATATGAAGGCTATTGCATTTTAAAGCTTTTGGCAAGTTTAAAACCTATGTAGCTGGTGGAAGTAGAATAAATCACAAGTAGATGGAGACTTTCACAAATGTATTACAAACATGTCAGCTATATGACTTAGGGTTTATTGACAGGGAATTATACATGGCAACTAATAGAAGTGATGGTACCTTCACTAAGGAAATGCTAGATAGGGCTACCCATTGTCACCATACTTATTCATCCCTTGCGTTGAAGCCTTTAGTTCTCAATTAATTGTTGTTACGCAACAAGGTCTGTTATCTGGTGTGCTTGTAGCTAGTGGGGTGGTGAAAATGAGTCACCTTTTTTTTGTTGATGACTGTCTTTTAGTTTGTAAAGCAAATGCACATGAATGGATGAGACTAAATAACATTTTGGGTCTCTATGAAGCTATATCAGGACAGTAATTGATCAATAAGGATAAAAACATTCCTCTTCTTCAATAAAAACACAAGGTCTTCCACTAAAGAATATTTAATAGAGATTGCAGGTTTGAGGGCTTCTTCTAACATGGATAAGTACTTGGGACTCCCCTATTTGGTTGGTCGATCAAACACTGTTGCTTTCAATAGACTAGTTGACAGAGTAAGGAGTAGATTGATTTACTGGAAAACACAGTTTTTGTCTATGGCAGAGAAGGAAATACTCATTAAAGCAGTTTTGCAAGCCATTCCCATGTATTGTATAGTGTGTTTATGTTGCCTAAATGTCTATGTAAGAAGCTGAACTCTTTGTCTCGAATTTCTGGTGGGGCAATCAAGATAGTGAGACCAGAATGCATTGGAAAAATTAGAGTTCTTTGTGTATGGGGAAGCCATATGGTGGAATGGGTTTTAGGGATCTAGAGTCCTTTAATTATGCAATCTTGACAAAACAGGCATGGAGAATGTTAAATTCTCAAAACTCCCTTCTAAGTAAAATTTTCAAAGCCAAATACTTCCCACACTCATCTATCCTTGGGATCAAAGCCTTCATACATTTGGAGAAGTATGTGGCATGCAACACATTTACTAAATGAAGGAATGGCAGGGAGAATGGTGATGGTCAGCAAATCCACATTTAGAAAGATAAGTGGTTGCCACACACTAAAACAAATTGAATTCAATCTCCAGTGAGTATATTATTTGAAAATGCTCTAGTTTTAGAACTTATTGACACTAGAGCTGGCTAGTGGATATGGATCAACTTCAACTATTTTTAATCATGATGGTATAGTTCAGATCATGCAGATTCCTATGATTGGTCAAAAGGTTTCAGACAAACTAGTGTGGGGTGGAAATTCATACGAGAAGTTTACTGTGAAAAGTGCTTACCACTTTTGTTTGCAACTATCTCAAAGCAGCAGAGAAGAATCTTCACAACAGTTTGTGCCTCAGTATATATGGAATAAAATATGGTCATTGAAAACAACAAATACAGTGAAAGTCTTCATGTGGCGTGCTTGTGTTGATGCTCTTCCCACTAAAGTAAATTTATTTAAGAGACATATGGTTGCAGAAGCTGCTTGTCCCATCGGTTTATAGGAGGTTGAATCTCCTGGCCATCTCCTATGGTCCTATCCCTCAGGACAAGATGTGTGGTTGCTAGTAGATAAGGCTTTTCATAAAGCAGCTATCACAGATTTGGCTTTTGATAAAATCTTTGCTCAGATGATGGATAGACTAATATCACAGGATTTGCTTTTATTTGCTGTTATTGCTAGATCAATTGGGCTAAGAAGAAACAAACTAAGTATGAAGGTTCCTTCCAAGATCCTGCTGTTCTATATAATAACAGGGGATAACACAATCTCAGCCACCACAGTGGGAAGCCCATTGACCAAATTGGGTCAAAGGAAATTGGGATGTAGCCATCAATGCTAATAATCAAAAGATTGGTATTGATGTTGTTATTAGGAATGATGAAGGCCATTTTAGTAAGTTTGATGAAACCTCTAAGTTATTGTGTGGAACCTTCTATAGTTGAAACTAGGGATTTATTGGAAGCAACTACTCTATGCAAGGAGCTCAATCTGCAGCATGTTCTTTTTTAAGGAGGCTCTTTGAAAGTTGTTGAAGCTTCTTTAAACCAGAAGGAAATTGATGGCCCATTCGGATTTCTGATTTCTATAATTCATGGGTTACTTGACTATTACTCTTGGAAAATAAGGCATGTCAAAAGGGAAGTAAATGGAGTGGCACACACTTGCTAGGGAAGCTGTGATTCTCACATCCGAGTTCTTGGATTTTGACTCTATAGCTAGTTGTATTTATCATGCATCTTGTATTGGCTGAAAGCCACACTATGTGATTAATGATCGAAATTTCTTTTTGTTTGAACAAAAAAACCTTTCAAATTAGTATAAAAGGGAAATGCATTTAGTTTGCTGAAGATTTTGTTGAGCTCTGTCTGTGGGAGCTGAATCCTTGGTAAGTCCCGTTCTAGTGAATTCACTGCTAGCTGTTCGCGTCGTCATGGTAATCTTCTTCTTAGTCTCAATAGGGCATATAATTTCTATTTTTTTTAAGGGCAATATACTCGAAATTGTAGAATTTAAAGTTCAAGCTAATTCTCTATGAACGCTCAAAGGTTTGTTTCAGATTCAGTGTACATACGTACGTAGCTAGTACTAATTTATTTTTATGTTTTCTAATTTGTAAGCAGTATGGAAAGGATTCTTGAAAGGTATGAGAGATATTCATATCATGCAGAGAGGCAACTTATTGCACATGATCTCGAACAAAATGTATGCCTCCATTAATCCATTAAATAAGATCTACTTATCACCTTTTGATCTTATTAATAGAAGACAAATTAAATTGCGACGTCAATTTGGCATTTACGTTTATTGATGCCATTAATTAGTCTTTTATAGGGAAGCTGGACTCTGGAGCATGCGAAGCTCAAGGCTAGGATGGAGATTTTACAAAGAAATCAAAAGTACAAACTGTAGCATATGCTTACATACATATAGTACTAGTCGAGATGATATTACAATAATGAAAGAAACAATATTTAATTTCTTCCTGATATTTACAGGCATTTAATGGGAGAAGATCTCGACTCCTTGAGTTTTAAAGAGCTTCAAAATTTGGAGCAACAGCTTTATTCTGCTCTCAAACACATAAGGTCCAGAAAGGTATATCATAGCATTAGTAATATACAGACTGGTACCGGATGCAGTTTGATCCATTAGTTATTTGGTAATAAAACAAGAAATCATTCTCACTTGCAGAACCAAGTAATGCACGAATCCGTTTCGGAGCTTCAGAAAAAGGTAATTAGCCTCTACTTCTCCCATATATATGTATGAAGTGGAGAATCCATCTATCATTGACAGTACTAATTACAAATCTTAATGCCATTTATGGAAAATGGTAATTTTAGATTCTATTCTAACCAGCATAAACATGCATGGTTTATCCAAAAACCTAATGGCTGTTAAGTGATGCCTTGCTGATGTCGTTTAATAAAGAAGGAATTTCTTATATAAAAATTACGCTAAAGAGCAACAATGACATTTTATGTTGCTTAATGGATGGGTCCTCTAACAGCTTTTCATTACAGGATAAGGCATTGCAGGAGCAAAACAACGTGCTTGCCAAGAAGGTAGTTTTTTCATTTAACAAATTATGCGAAACTCGTTCCATTCCAAGAAATTAGCTCCATTACCTTCAATTTATATGTAAAGAAATGTGAGAATTGTCATGATGCGTTTTGGGCCAACTTCAGGTGAAGGAGAAAGAAAAGGAATTACTTGCCGAACAGGCACAATGGGATCAGCAGAATCAATCACTTGACACATCCTCTATCCTTCCACAACCGTTGCTGCCCTTGGACAATATTGGGACGTTAGTCTCTCTCTGTCTCTCTCTCTCTCTCTCTCGATCTCTAGGGTTTCATTTGATTGTGTTAGTTCATTTCAATTCCCATAAAGAAACAATTATAGTACGTACATTGACAATTATAGACCTAGTTTGGATGCTACGTACTAGCTAGCTATACCGATTATCCCGAGTTATTTCTTTTTCCATGTCCTCTCTATTTTGAACTCTATGATCTTCATTGCTGGAAAGATATATAGTGGCTGTCTCTTTTTCTCCAATTGCCATGGCCTCAATATCCTCGGTGACACAGTACGTATTTTAAAGGAGAACTTTGTTGCTATAATGATGGCGTCTTGATCCTTCTTTGTTATGTCTAGCGAAAGAGAGCCTTGTGGCGATCATGATGCCCAAAGTATATATACCGACTCTTCAGCAAATTCACATATCCCAGAATTATGAAATTAAAGGAAAAAAATAAAAACTTTAATCGATTTTAACAAACAGCAGGTTCTTAATTTGTAAATGCTTGTAATATATTCAAGCAAGTAAAAAGTTTTTATCAGGAGCTGCGCTAGTACTGCATTACTAATTTATGTGGAAATTTATTCAATGCAGTGGGTCCTACGTATACCAAGCAATTAGAGGCAGCGAAAGAGAAGATGAAGCAAGTCCATCTCGACATCGAGCCAATACAGCACTCCTGCCCCCTTGGTTGCTTCGCCATCTTGATTAATAGCCTAACACGGATACATCCAGCTTCTTGCTCTTATGAACTCTTTCATATTTATAAATGTTTTGAGTATGGATCATGTGGATCGACCCAAATCTCCAACAATATAAAATTTGTTGTTCATTGACGATTGATAAAAATGTCCAAAAGCGTTGTATCTATATTGAGTTTGAGCAATCTATTGTAAGGTTCAATCTGCTGCACTTCCCAGAACAAGTAACATAGAACACCTAATTCAAAGCTCAAAAACACTCAACACAAGAAATGACTGAACAAGATTTCATTAGCAAATCTTGTAGAGAATTTTCGAGGATTTCTCAACCTCCCAAAGCAGACTCTCAAGATCACTCACTCAAAATACATCGTTCCTGCCTTATGCTTTTATAGAAACAGATGGTCAACTAACTTTCTAAAACAATCGTATGGGATAAAACGCAAGAATACAAACGTAAAATGCAGCTACTTATTTACATCCTGAAACGCAACATTTCATTAAAGCCTCTAAACGCAGCTTCTAAGAAAGTAAAATGCAAACTCGATCTTTCCTGAAGATCAAAACGGTTCGTTTCATTAAAGCCATTCCTTTCTTCGATTTCCCTCAACGGTTAAAACCGTTGCAACTTACATCCTAATAGACTTCATAATGGCTTTGTAACACCCTGCTTAATTAACCCTTGATTAACCCTTAAGTACTCTATGTTAAGCTTTTAATTGTGGGTTAATTACTTACATTATGGTTGATATTGGAATTAGCATTAATCATGATGCTTAGTGTTAATGAGCTAAGGATTAGAGAGGCAAGCCTATTAGTAATTTTGGTGAGGCTTTTTAGACTTTAGAGCATAAGGCCTTTGGGCCAAACTTGGTATAGAATGGACCCATGGCCCAATTAGGCCAAGTCAAACATTTTCAAGCCCATCTTAGTTGATATTGAGGTTTCTTTTTAACCCTAAAAATCTGAAAATGGGCCCCCCTAATTCTAGCCCAAGAAGCCCTTAAGCCTTGAACTCCTACACTTGGTTCTTTTAAAGCCCACAAGGCCTAAAGCCATGATTGGGTTTATTTCATCATTCAAGACCAAAGGCCCAATACACCATACCATTGGTTTTCTTAAGCCCAAATCATACCCAAAGTACCCAAATTAAGTTTTGAAAATTGGCTAAGGTCATTAACCATTATACTTGAGGTTAGTGCACTTTAACCCATGCTTTGAAGCTTAATCATGCTTAATCTTTTCTTAAATCTTTTAATTCAAATTTTCTTGAATTAATACTCATTTAAACCATGATTAGACAATGTTAATATCCTAGATAAATCATCCAACATGTAATTAAGAAAAATGGCATAACAAGCCCAAACCATGCTTCAATCGGTTTTGTGCATTGCCCTTTGTAATGCTTGGATTGTTTTGCCCTTGTGTAATATCCTGGATTTTAGTGTATTTCATTAAAGGATTATTTTAATTTATTTAAGGATTTATTCTCTTGTTTTAATATTATGGGGGTTTTGTTATATTATTTTATAATATTTTAAGTTGTAAAAATTATTTTTTTAGGTACTTTCTTCTTATTAATTATTGTTTTGAATTTAAATTGATCTTTAATTTAAATTAGTTTGCTTATGGGTTTTAAAGTTATTATTGTTTTATTTAAGCCTTTCATTGCGTTTAAGTTATTTTAATTAAATTTATTGTTTTGAAATAACTTTCGTTGGATCATTTTGTGACCCAAGATATAAGGATTGGACCTCATTTATTTCCCTTAATTTTTTTCTTTTTCCTTTTCTTTTTCTCTTTCTTTTTTCTTTCTTTTTCTTTTTCCCCATTTTCTCCTCCCCTCCAGCGCAGCCTACTCTCTCTCCTCTCTCCCATGCATTTCGGTTCCTTCCTCCCAGCCGCCGCCACCGGCCGCCGTGGTTGTCACCGCCTGGCCGAATTGACTCCCCATCGACCAGTGACCATTCCCTTCAAATCTAAGGCCAGCTAACGCCGTCGTTAGCCTCCACGCCCCGTTCGAATCCGTGGCGGTCTTTGCGTTGCTGCGTCGCTGTCCAGCCACTATTTCTTCACCACTTATTCACCGGCCTCTTGCCGTTCTAACTCACCTAATTTCAGCTCTGATCTGTCGCCGGAGCCACCTCCACGAGCTCATCTTTGTTTTGGCCTTTTTGGCCTTCCACCGCCGTTTTGGCTGCCACCCACGGCCAAAGGTCACCACCATTAGCTTCACCGACCTCCCTAAACCCTACCCTATCAATTCCAAGTCTTCGTTTGACCTCGTTTGAAATTGGATAAACTGTGTATTTCGGCCACAGTATTTTACACTGTGGAGTTGCTGTTCTAGCGCTTCCGGCTCTCCCGTGATCCTCTGAAAATTATTATATAGCGCTGTAAGTATTTTCCCAAACATCTTTTGAGATTTTAATATATTTTTGCATTAACTCATTATTTATTACTGTGATTGGTTGGTTGTGCCGGACTGAGTCCGACAAGTTTTGGGGGTCGAATGGATTGGAGGTGGAGTTGTGTTTGGTTATTGGATATTGTTGTTGGTCTGGTACATTGCATATGCACGCATGTTCATGTTTGTAAATTGAAAATTGGGTTTTCGTGTAATTGCATTCATGTTCATGTTGATGGGAACACAGATGGGCCTAGTCTTAAAGATTATTTGCAAGTTCCAGATGGGTCAATTACAAGATCAAGAGCGAAGAAGATCAAGGAAACAATGCAAGGATTGGTACAATCCACTTGGGATGAAGCTAACAAGAGCCCAACACTCGAGATAGGCTTGAAAGAAAGAGAACCAGTTTTGATCCACTTGATACAAGTTGTGGAAGATACGACTTAGAGTATTGTTTGGTCCAAATGTTATTGATGGCTTTTAACTTGCTAAAGTATTTATTTTATTAGTTTAGAATAAGAGGGCTTGAGGATGCTTGGCCCACGTATGTTTTATTTATTATGAACTAGGGGTTTTGGAAAGGCCTTGTATTTTGGCCAAGGGCTTAA
>QEOT01001237.1:23666-48318 GCA_003123785.1 Pterocarya stenoptera
TAACAATATATATAAATATTTTGAGATTCTGAGAGGTTTGGGTTGGACAATTCTTGTCATAGTCTGATCAAGTAATCTGGAAGTTGATTCTACAAACATTTTAATTATACAAATATGTCTTTACTATCTCAGGCTGTTAACCAACAAAATGCCAACAAAATGAGCAAGCTAAAAATATTAACAAACCTCAAATGGCCAACTATTACATTGCACTCCCTAAACTAACTTATAACACTTAAAACTACAAATTCATACTAAGATGTAACGTAAAAGACTACCATTTTACTAAGTAACAACAAAGGAGAACTACAAAACTCCAATACACCCGGGCTAGTATGCATGAAGCACCAACTCTCTTCCCGATCTCATCCGCTCTCTTACAGAACTCAATCTCCCTCTTTTCAAAAGTTTGGCAAAAGAAGATGTCTACATTCAAGTGAAACTCGAACATAATCGTAACTGAATAGTGGACACTAAGAATCTATCGTCATAAGCCATAGCATTCAAATTAGACCACCAAAATAGAAAAAGCAAACCTGCATAATGGTGCTACGTTTAAGGTTTATCAGAGGAGGTATCAAAAATAAGACAAGTGCGGGGGGAAGGTTGAAAAGTTTATGCCTCAATAATTACCACAATTGTTTTTCTGAATTTTTTCGGGGTCATCAGGATCTTCAAGTGGATAAGCCCCAACTAGCATGACATTAAAGGTGACACCACATAACCAAACACCTGCAATCAATAGTTCACAAAGATAAGCAGTGGATAATAATGCAATGAATAAGGTGGGGATGAGGGGAGAAATGAAGAACTGAATATCACCTTTCCATCATATTCAAGCATCATTTGCCAAATTCATTTATGTTGGGACAGGGGGAGCAGGGTAGTTTCGATGCTAAATGAAATGAAAAAGGTTAAAGTAATCAATAAGTTCTACTCCTTGAAAACAATAGGCATAACCCAAAAATGTTGATAGGAAAATGTTGAGCAAGAATGCCACAAACCTAAAGTTGCTGGTTTGACCTTGTTCTAGGAATGAAAATATCCAATGGAACACTAAAACAACCAATTGACCTACAGGCTTTTAGTCCAATGGTGCTCCAGTTCAACAACTCAGGAAATTTTCGAACTCAAGCTCATATTATTGGTCTCCAGACGTTTGAGAATTTTGATTAAGATACAGACAAATATATCTAAAGAGTCTACCCATTTTTTTTGTTGGATATAGTGAAGAACATAAACACAAAGGGCGGTTTTTAAAGTTTTATTTACCAATTAATAAAAAAAAAGTAAAAAAAAATCCAATCCCACAAAACCCCCTTAAACGTTTGAGGCATCTTTCACACAAATTTTCAACACGATTCATAAATGACTCATATACGTATGCGTCAAGAAAACACACGCAAAAATAGGAAAAAAAAATGAAGCAATTACCTCGTCATTACCGTTTCATTGCTTTTTAAAACCAGTTAATGTTCAACACCTACGAACCAAAAGAATTGAATTAAAGTGAATTGTGGATCTAAAAATTTTTATTAAAGCTTGAAATTAAGAAAATACCATTCACTAATACAAAGAGAAAGAACCTAAAAAACCCTAACAGTTTGTAGATAAAAAAAAAAAATCACACATTTCGTAGATAAAAAAAAACCTAAGAGAAAATTATGGAATATTAATAGAAAATATACCCATTTAAATAGGACCTCGGATTTGTGGTAGCAGACGTTGGAAATGAAGCTGCGTGCCGGAAGTGGACCTGCGTTCTGAAAATTCGAAAGTTAGGATTTTTCGGGATGAAAGGGGCTCTTCCCAGAGGATGAAGACGAAGTGAGGATGACGAAGGGATTGCTACCTTCGGTAGGAGACGTTGCTGAGGGAAGGAGGAATCAAAGGCTTCGTTCGTGTGGGTGGTCTTAGACTTTCAATCTCGACACTAAGGGAGGCCGTAAGAGCGGCTTTGAGTGGAGGGACGTGGCTTCGAGGGACAAAGAAAGAGGTCTCGTGAGCAGCAGAGAGGGAGCAGAGAGGGAGGGAAGTTGGGAGGAAGAAAAATCGCAGAGAGGCAAACTTGTTTGGTCTGAAACATGAGGATGAGGGAAACAATTCAAATCCAAACCGGGCGTTTCGTTTAATTGCCACATCAGCAGCCGCTTGCGCGGCGCTTCCCCCAAGCGACTGAACTAATTGTTTTCCTTTATTTTTTATTCCACATAAGATAGAATATACTGCCATTTATCCCCCGCTTGCACGCCTTGCTTGTCCCCAGCAGAACTGTAACATAGATCAGAACATGAATCACTTTCTCTATGAAAAGCATCGAGTCATCTGGCAGAAACTTGAGTTAAAGAGTCACATCACTTCAAAAGGAAAATGTATGAATAGCCTTGCCATTCTCCGTTAAAACATTTGAATCTTGAGCTACAACTTGATGTTCCCTGAATGCTTTGATGACGCCAGTAGAAACCGGATGAGCATCCAGTGGGAAGCCTATCCTCACAATTGAATCCTCTTGTCTCTATCTCTGTTTCCGAGAAAAAAGATATTGGCTTTGTCTCCGATTCAAGAATTTTAGTTCTTACATTGAGAACATGAAACAGTTGGAAGGAACACGTATGACCTTATTTTTCCCCCCAGAAATGTCTTAGAGAACATTCCCCAATTCAGTGCATCATGCCTTGAGAGAGACTTCATATTCGATAATTTTGGAAGTCTTTTTCAAAGTATTTTGTGTCGTGTAAAAGATTATCGATCCCACAACCTAAAGCCAAATAGACATTAGACACATTCAAGACATTTTACGAGGAATGTCCGCTGCATGCTGGTCTAGCTGGGCCTCCAGTCAAGATTCTTTTCCACATTCTTTTGCTGTGATACCTTTAGAACCATTTCGTTCTTCTTTGTGATCAGTTTTCTTTTCCATTCAAAATATATGCCCGAAGAGAAGCAAAGTTTCACGAGTTGAATGCCCTTCCTCCATGGGAAAGACACGGACCTAGCTAATTGCTGGGAGTTTAGGAAACTCCTAGTTAGATGATGGTTGAACCAAAGAATCAAGTTCTTTGGTAGGGCTTATGAACAACATATCTTTCAAAAGTTTAGAAGTCTTTAGAGCACTGGTAGTGGTTTCTCTATCTTCATTTTCATCTTCAAATTTGAAGAATTTGTCTTTAAAAAGGTCTGCATTGACTTCTTCATCTTTATATTTTTACATAACTATAAACAGTCATTCTTCAAAGATGAAGAAGCATTGTTCATTCTTCAAACATTATTTTATTTTATTTTTCTCTCATATACATTAAAATTAACTTTGTAAAATTTATATTAAAATAATTTTGATACATAAAATTTGTATTAAGTTGATAATACAAAGTGGATGCTAATTGTAAAATATATATAAAAAATAATTTTAGAAAACAATATGAGAATCATTCTTCAAATACAAAATAAAAAAAAAATAATATCTTATTATTATTTGGTTCAAATTTGCAAAAACCAATGTGAGAATCATTCTTCAAATACAAAATCATTCTTTAAAAGAGATAATTTTGAAGATGCATATAGAGAAACCATTGCTAGTGCTCTAAGTACCCTGCCTCTTTATCATTTTTGCATTTGAGTACCTAAGCTAAATCTACATTAACTAGAAGTTGGCCTGGGGATTTCAATACAAATGCTAATGAGTTCATTTTTTTTTTTTTTTAGAAACATACTTCATTTCATTCAATAAATCGAAGTTACAATTGTGACTTATCAATACAGAAAAATCCAGACTATAAGCCAAACTACGCAACTACTCTGGGGCATCCCCGCATATATTATGACAGATATTGTCTTAACTTCTCAATAACTCTCTCTAAAAAGAGAAGTATGGAACATAGCTGCTATGGACACTAATTAATGAGTTCATTGGAATTAACAAATTAACCCATGTAAGGTTTATATATATGAAATACAAGGGAACTAATTAATATATTTATGAAAACAATTCAAGACTTGAATAATTTATATATATATATTTGAATCAAAAGTACCTCATCTCATTCATATAGTCGAAAAACTACAACTTTTGTCATATACAATTTGTTGTATAACTTCCTGTGGAAATTCCTCTATCCAACAGATTTCATCTTCTGTAAGTAAAGCTTTCTTTGCTAAACTATGTGCAACACTATTTCCTTCCCTATGTATAAAATCCAAAGTCCAATGAAGACCTTGTGCAAACAATCTCTTTGTATCCTCGATCAGCTGTCCATTCACAGACTCATCTTCCTCCTTTGCTAGCACTGTCTCTATCACCCCTTTTGCATCCCCTTCCATCATGACAGCCCCTAACCCCAACTCCATACATAGTTCTATAGATCTCTTTAAAGCTGAACACTCAGCAATAAAGGGAGAAACCACATGATCTTTCCTGGAGCAGACAACAGCCAACACCTCTCCGTTACAGTCCCTTGCTACAATTCCTATACCTATCCTCTTGTTCTTCACATCCACTGCCGCATCAAAGTTAAGTTTGCATTTATCTCGCCCTGGTCTTTTCCATCTTCTATCTTCCCTCCATTCTGAGAGTTGCCTCCTGGTACTCCTCTAGAGACATCAAAGCAGATCTCATTACTTTCCCTTGGCTACCAAATTTATTTTCAAAAATAAAAGCATTCCTCCTTCCCCAAATACCCCTCATAATGGCAACAACCCTTTCCAACCCTCCTTTAGATAATCTTTTAGCCAATTC
The DNA here is from genome assembly GCA_003123785.1 of Pterocarya stenoptera. Taxonomy (NCBI): domain Eukaryota; kingdom Viridiplantae; phylum Streptophyta; class Magnoliopsida; order Fagales; family Juglandaceae; genus Pterocarya; species Pterocarya stenoptera. Next base: position 28,399 of record QEOT01001237.1, read on the forward strand.
CATCCACAAACTAGTGAAATCTTGCACCTGATTCCTCCACTTCCTCACCGGGCTTTCAGCTTCAGCCCACACATCAGCAGCAGCAGGACAGCACCATAGGACATGCTTAACATCTTCCTCTTCTCTTCTACACATGGGACACAGGTTATCCTCAGTCACCTTCCTTTTAAACAGATTACTCCTTGTGGGGAGAGCATTGTTCAAAGCATTCCAAACAAAATGTTTATAACCCCCAGGCACTTCCATTGACCACACCTTCTTCCATTGATCCCCTTCCCTATTTTCTTCCAAGGAACTCCCTTGCCCTTCAGCCTTCATTTGCACATCCACATGGTAAGCACTTCTTACAGTGAACTTACCTTTCTTTGAGAAGTCCCAAAACATCCTGTCAGCTGCCCCAAGACAGCTAATAGGTATGGCACAAATTATATCAGATTCTTCCTTATTAAACACCCTAGCAATGAGATCCACTTTCCATTCCTTTCTCTCCTCATCAATTAAGTTGGACACCTTTGCATTTGCAGCTAGAACTTGGATAGGAGATTGAACACAATAAGAAATAGGAGAAGGAAGCCACTTTTGGTCCCATATTGCAATATTCCTTCCATTTCTCAGTCTCCATCTCAAACCCCTCTCCACCACATCCTTCACCTCCCAAAGACTTCGCCAAATCAAAGAAGGGGATCTCCCCAAATTTGCTGCAGTATATAGCTTACCTTTCAAGTATTTTTCATTAAAAATTCTGGCCACCAATGAATCTTGCCTTTGGACCAATCTCCATCCTTGCTTAGCCAACATAGCTCTATTAAAGCACTCCATACTCCTAAAACCAAGCCCTCCCTCAGCTTTGGGAACCCCCATCCTCTCCCATTTCTTCCAATGAATACCCGCCCCTGTCCTATTGTTTTTCCACCAGAACCTTGAGATCATAGCCTCTATGTCCCTACACAGTTTCTTTGGCAGCTTGAATACACTCATAGAATAGGTAAGGATGGCTTGCAAAACAGCCTTCACCATCACTTCCTTTCCAGCCCTAGACAAGAAATTAGTCTTCCAGTTCTGAATTTTCTACCACACCCTATATTTAATATTTCAAAAAGTATTGTATTTTGCCCTCCCAACCACTGCAAGAAGACCCAAGTATTTCTCAAAATTATCAAATAAAACAGCACCCGCCTCCCTTTTGATCCCCTCTCTAGTCAACAAACTAGTTTTGGAACTGAACATTAAAGAGGTCTTTTTCTTATTCAAGGACTGCCCAGAAGCTTCTTCATAACAATTCAAAATGGCCTGAATTCTCCTACATTCCTCAACCTTTGCCCTAAAAATGGCCTAAAAATTATGCAGTCATCAGCAAACATGAGGTGGTTTACCCTTGTACCCCATCTGGCTACAGCCATGCCCCGTATATCCCCCCTCAATTCTGCCTTCCTCAACAACTGGCTCAACCCCTCAGCACATATGATGAACAAGTAAGGGGACAAAGGGTCCCCTTGCCTCAACCCCCTAGATGGCAGTATGGCATTCCCTGGTTTTCCATTTAATAACACTGAGTATGTCACAGAACACACGCAGTCCATAACCAGCCTTGTTATCTTCTCCCCAAAACCCATCCGCATTAGCATAGCCTTTAAAAAAGACCATTCTACCTCATCATAGGCTTTGGCCATATCTAGCTTGATGGCCATACTCCCCACTTTCCCTTTCTGTTTTGCTTTCATAGAATGTAGTAACTCATATGCGATCATAATGTTGTCAGTAATGAGCCTCTCGGGGATGAAAGCACTCTGATTTTCAGCAATAATGTACTGCAAAGCCCCCTTGATCCTGTTTGCTATCACCTTAGAAATCAACTTGTAGAGCATGTTACAAAGGCTAATAGGTCTATAATCTTTTGCTGAGAAGAGAGTTTGAACCTTAGGGATTAAAGCCAAGAAAGTATAATTAAGTTTCCTATCCAAGAAGCCCCCATTCAGCACCTCAAGAACAGCTTTCTTCACTTTTGCCCCAATCACACCCCAATGATTCTTGTAAAAACCTGCTCCAAAACCATCAAGCCCAGGGGATTTTAAAGGGGACATCTCTTTTAAAGCCCTCTCCACTTCCTCCTCAGTAAAAACTCTCTCCATTTTCAGCTTCATTTCCTCAGAAACACTAGGTTCCACACAACTTAAACAATCATCAATTATCTCCTTTATAGGGCCAGAAGATGAGCAAATACCATCGTAGTAAGCTTTTAGAGTTTCAGCAACAGCCCTAGATTTTTTCACCACCACACCTTGCTCATCTTTTATTTTACTAATGAAATTTCTCTTCCTCCTCTGATTCGCACATGCATGGAAAAACTTTGTGTTTCTATCTCCCTGCTGCAACCAATGCCTTTTTGCCCTTTGTTTCCAAGCTATATTTTCCTGCTCAAGTAACCTTTTCACTTCTTCTCTTCTCCTTTTTATTTCCTCCAGCCTACCTTGTCCCCCATCCTCCTGTAACACCTTCAGTTGCTCAGTTTTCAAGGCAATCTCTCTTCCTCTTTCCCTTTCCAAGTTTCGGCTCCAATTCTTAAGAGTCCCTCTGCAGCTTGCTAAGAGGTTTAACACCCCTGACATACACCCTATATGAGACCTGTTTCTTCCCCACTCATACTCAATCACCCTTGAACACCCCTCCTCCAAATCCCAACTCAGCTCATATTTAAAACTGTACCCCCTTCTGTTCATTTCCCCATTTACCCCACTACTTGAGCTCATCAGTAACGGGCTATGATCAGAACACACAGTAGCCAGCACCTCCACCTTTACATCAGAGTTCAATTCCAGCCAATGGTAATTAGCTACCCCCTATCTAACCTCTCCATAACAAAGGTATCATCCACATGTCCATTCCACCAAGTAAACCTATCACCCCTCCATCCCAAATCAGCCAATTACCTCTCTCCAAAGCCTGTCTGAACAGGTCCATTTGATTCTCGCTTCTTAATCTCCCCCTTTCTTTTCTTCTTGACACACTATCTCATTAAAATCCCCCACCACACACCACCCAATCCCATCCCCTGGATCAAGAGAATTCAACAAATTCCAACATTCCTTCCTTTTTTGAGCTATAGGATCCCCATAAAAACTCGTCAGGCCCCATCTTTTCCTCCCTCCCCCCTCATCTACCCATACATTTATGTGTCTCTGAGAGAAATTGATTAATTCAACCAGCTCCTCCCTTCTCCAAAATAAAATCAAACCCCCACTCAAACCAACAGGCTCCACTACAAAACAACCCTAAAAACCCAACCTCCTTTGAATACCAATCACTCTACACTGTTTCAGCCATGACTCCATAATGAAAACAACATCTGGCCTCTTCTCCTTTACCACCTGGCAAAGGAAGTGAACTGTTCGGGGGTTGCCAAGCCCCCGACAGTTCCAACTAAGGATTTTCATTACTCCTGGCGGGGCTGCTGAACAGCCTCCGCCAAACAGATTCCCAACCATAAACCATGATCCACCCCCTTCCCCTCACCCTCTTTTTTAATTTTCTTTGTTCCTCTCATTTCCCCCTCCTCTTTTTTCCCCTCTCTGCCTACTCTTTTCTTCCCCAAGTCTCGGCCACAAAGAGCTTGTAAACCACTCTTTTCTCTAGCCCTACGCTTCCATCGGCCCTTTGAGTTTGTAGGCTGATTTCCCCCCTCATCACTACTCACCTCAGCAACTCCTACTACCCCTTCCTCTAAGAACACTCCCAGTTCCACATGACTACCCTACCCCTCAATTGTCTCACTAACCACCTCCACTAATTCCTTCCCCATTATACCTTCCCCATCCCCTTCCCTCGAGCCAACCCCAAATTGTTCTCCACCACCTCAACCTCCCCTTTTTTTCCTTCAGTTTTTTCTTCCTTTCTAACTTTGTCCCCTCCCATCCCCTCATTCTCTCCCTTTTTACTTTCCTTGCCCCCTTTCTGGACCTCAGGCTCGTAATCTTTTGTAGCACTATACTCCCAATTAGGTTTATGTCGCCATCCACCTACTCTATAATTCTTTTCTGCTCTGAGCCACGCCTCAAATTGAGGTGCCGTACCCTCTATACTCCTTCCTCCCAAACAGCCATCTACCCCATGAACCACCCATCCACACGTAAAACACATTCTCGGTAGCTTCTCATACTTGAAGCTCACCCACACCTTTTTCCCATTAACTGAAATCAAACGACCCCTAGCAATTGGTTTTTTCAGAGGAATCACTACTTTCACCCTCAAGAATCTCCCCCACCCTACCCCATCCTCCGGCACATCCACCGCCAACACTCTCCCCACAGAACCTCCAATCTGAGAACCTCTCGATTCATCCATACACCCCATAGGTAGATTATGTAACTGTGTCCAAAACACTTCTTCCTCAAACTTCATTGATTCTGGTTGGGCACCAGCATCAAACATTTGGAGTACAAGAAGATGGTTATCGAATAACCAAGGGCGTCCTTCCCAAACTCTTTCCAGATCAGCAATAGTAGAGAAAGTAATAACAAAGATGTTGTTACCTACCTCCTGGAACATTGCTGCTTTGCTGATCTTCCAGATTTTGGCCAACGTAGAAGACAAAATCTCCTTCCCAAACACTCTATCCAAGCAAATCCTTCCCACTAGGCTTCGATCTCCTTTATCCTTCATCGTCCCTTCCACTTCTTTCATTTCTAGACTCAAGCTTTCATCCTCTGACAACCGAAAGTTCTCCCACAGCACCTCTAACCTATCAACTCCACCCCTCTCCATCACCGTCCTCGACGGAGAAAACAGTTATTTTCTCATGAAGGAAAACCTAACTGACTACCTCACTCCACCTCTGCTTCAGTAACTTCCACAGAGAGGATACTCTAAATTTAAACGATTGACACCTCGTTGAATAATTTATATGATCTTTAACGATACCCTAAAATTAAGGTTCTCTTCAGGATCGAAGCCCCCTTGTTAATCCACATACAAATTCTTTTTGTAGCTTTACACAAATTAGCGGTCCTATTGACCAAATGTTTTGAATTTTGCAAAACGGTACTACTCCTGCCTTGCCGAGACTAGCACTATTTGCCTATCAAAAATGCATTTTCTTCTTCACAAAACTGTTCATTACTTGACTTTTTTCATGCATGTGAAAACTAGACTACTATAGGATTCAAATCAAACCCGGTTTTGTCATTTAAGACCCATTCAACGTTTTAATCTCTTACCATTAATAGTAAAGAGTAAAATGATTCCCACATACTAAGATTATGCTTGGATGTTTTATCTTACTCAAAATTTTCATCTCATCTCATCTCATCATTACAACTTTTTCAAATTCTTATATAAAATATAATAAACAATTCAACTTTTTCAAATCTCAATACAACTTTTTCAAATTCTAATTTAACTTTTTCAAATCTTCAAACTAAAAAATAATATTTTAAACTTTAAAACAAAACACAAAATTCTCATCTCACCTCCAAACATAATCTAAAAGTTATAAAATTTCAAGTCTTATATACAAGTTGGTGGATACACATGATATATATATATACACACCTCTATATCCTTCACAGATACTTGCATCAAGTTGGTTACATCCATATATTTTCGCTTATAGAACAAGTGAGGGTTTAAAAATGCTTCCTGTAGTCATAGCATTGCCTTTTCTAATTATGAGCATGAATGCAAATCAAGCTTGTTGAATCTTGCATGGAGAAGAAAAAATAATATTGATGAACAAAAGCCTTTTGTTAGGGTTGCAACATAAAGCTCAAATCCCTCCATCATCATTTTATTCAAGCACCGACATCCCACTACTAGCTTCAACAATTAGCCAAAGAGGCGTTACGAATTATTCCATGGCTCATTTGTTGTTGGAGTCACTCTAGAAGGGCGCTCCAATTAGTCCATCTGTGCCCAATCCGACAATTCGACCTAGCTTTACAAAAATCAGTCAGAGGGCATTCGCAAGTCACCCAAAGGCTCTTTTGCTAGGGACAATACTACAAAAAGATAATATTCCTCTATTTGTGCCAAATCCAAAAATCCCACGTCACATTTCAACAATTAGCCAAGGGGCCGTTGCAAGTCACTCAACCGCTCATATGCTAAGGACAATACTACAAAAGGGTCAAATTCCTACACCTGCGCGACGCTGTGCCCAATCCGAGAATTCCACCTCGCCTTTCAAAAACCAATCAGAGGGCATTCACAAGCGCCTCCCAAAGCCTCATTTGCTAGGAGCGGTACTACAAAATGGTCATATTCCTCCATCTATGCCTAATTTGAGAATTTCACCTTGCCTTTCAACAATGAGTTAGAGGGCATTCACAAGTCACCCAAATGATCATTTGTCAGGGGCAGTACTACAAAATAGTCATATTCCCCCATATGCGCCTAACCCGAAAATCCCACGTCACATTTCAACAATCAGCCAAGGGGCTTCGCAAGTCACTCAAGGGATCATTTGCTAGGAACAATACTACAAAATGGTCATGTTCCTCCATCTGCTCCCAATCCAAAAACTCTAAGTCGCCTTTCAACAATTAGCTAAAGGGCCTTTGCAAGTCACTCAAGGGCTCATTTGCACGGGTCAGTACTAAAAAAGGTTAATATTCCTCTATCTGCACCCAATCTGATCATCTCAAGCCAAATTTCAACAATAAAACAAAGGGCCTTTGCGACACTACAAGAAAAGGGTTTTTTTTCCAGCGATTTTATGTTAGACGGAAATAAAATCACTGGAAAAACCCAATATTTCCGGCGATTCTGATGTTGTCGCAACATTTTTACAACAAAGTTCGAAATTAGTCTATTACAGTATTTTTATACTTTTTATGACAACTATAATTCGCCGTAGTATTCAAATTGGTTGTTTACGGCTATTGTTTAACTCTTGCGACGGAACAATCACTACAATAATCAAAAACCAAAACAAAGACGTTTTTCAGCGATGTAAATTTAGTCGTAAAAACACAGAATTTTAATCAAAAACCAAACCAAAACGCCTTTACTCACTTTTTTCCCTCCCCTCTCCCTCCCCTCTCTTTCTTCCCCCCAGTGCCGTTCTGCTTCTCTCCCTCGATCTATACTCTTCATGCCTCCACGCAGCTACCACTGCATGCCGCCGTCGACCACCGTCATCGTCCACAACCACCGTCGCCGGCCAACCTAGCCAAGCCCCTCCCTCGCGGCATCTCTCTCTCCTGCAGATCTCTCTCTCTCTTCACCCTCGAAGTCCTTTTTCTCTTGGGTTCCCAGTGCCGCTGTGCCCTTAGCCGCCGCACCACCTTCAGCTACCGACGTAGCTACCCCCCAAGGGTCCCCAGCCCCTCCACAAGTTCTCCCTCTCTCTCACCGTCGATCTGCTCTCCCCCACATGGATCTCGCTCAAGCGCCTCGTACAAGCTTGCGTTGCCTTCCTCCACGGCGCAGTACCCCCGCAAGTCAGCCCTCCACACAGTCGCAACGCCACCCCTATGCTCCACCGCCTCCCCTTCAACGCCGTAAGCCAACCCAGAACAGAATAACCCTCTGCTTTTGTTTACCAACATATAGGAAAGTAGCTTTTATCTTCAATTAAGCGAAATTCTTAGCGCCTAAATGGTGGGTTTGGTAGATAGTTGTGAATATAACTCATAAATCTAGCAGTTATTTTGGTTTCTCGGATGTTTATACTCACTGTTCGATTCATTTTCCTATATATTTAGTTTTTGTTCTTCCCTAATTTCGAATAATTGGTATACCAAAATGCTTGCCAGCTGGTCTACTTCTATCAGCATCCATCGATTACCTTGTGAAATTCTTGTACTTGATTAGGTAAGAATATGGTCCGTAATTTTTATGGGGTTTTATTTCTTTAACTTTGATTGAGTTTCATGACATGTGGAATTTTTGCTAACAGCCTAATTTAAAATTTAGTGTGTAATTTTTATGCCTTTAGCAACTATATTAGCTTCATTATTTTGTTTACAGAGTTTTTATCTCATTTAGAATGTAAATGAAAAATACTTTGATTATGTATTACTTATTCAAAATGAAATCTTTCCTGCTTTTGTATTGATACTTGAAACACTCTTATATTGATCTGTCACATTGTAACATAAATACTCTATGAAATTATGATGCTTCATTGCAATTTTTCCTGTTTTATTATTATTCGTTAGTGGTGTGGTAGATATCACATTGGTATATTTCATTCTTGAAACAAGAATTCTGAAGTTTCTTGTTGATACTTTTTAATAATTAGTCTTCCTTTGCAGCAAGTTCATTGTGGATGTATTGTTTTGATTCACACATTTAGTTTCTTGGATCGGGGAGGGATTGAATGCATGAAGTGTGCAAGGAAAAGTGTCCTTTGGGTACAGATATATTTTTCTTCCTTTATGATTCCTTTTTTTTTTCATTAGTTGTTCGTAGTGCCACATTTTGTATACTGTCCAATATGTTGTCTTGGTGTTTTTGCTGATATATCATTATTATGACTATCAACTCACTAAAAATTATAAGCTTTTTTTCTGCTGCCACATCTTTTTTTACATATTTTTACCAGCTTTAATTTCCATTTTGTGATCCACCAACATGCAATTTACTTTTTTTAAAAAAATTCAGAAGTTTTCTCTATGAAAAATGAAGGTAAGGCAGCATTTGGTTGTGCTTCCTTAAATGATTCTTTTTAAAACACGCTGTTTTGTTATGGCAGAAATAAGGCAGGCTTATGCACTGATTTCTGAAAGTTTTTTGAGCTGGAGCTTGTGAATGATTGCTTGTGAAGTATAACCAAATGTGGCCTTTATAATGAGTCAACTAATTTTACATATTTAAGTTTCTATGTTGCTTGTTGGCAGCTCCTCAGGGTAGAATCTTATATATATACATATATATATATAGCTCTGGAACTAAGTCTTATTATACAAAATCAAAGACAACACTTGCAGTTAACGCTCAATGGATAAGAGTTCTTTAGTGTGTCCTTTACTTCAATGGCAACTGCAGTGTGTGCCTAATAAGAATCGTGCGGCAAACTATTTGCTTTGAGGAACTGTTTTAGGTTGTAATGTGGTTTTTCATTATCCATAAGCATCCTAGAACAAATCAATGCACTGTGCTAAGCAAAGTTTCTTGTTGGCTGGAATTTGTTGTGCAATGGCATTCTCTAGTATTGTCCATGGTTTTGGTGAGTGAAGTTTGTGTAATTGTTTGTATATATTTAGTATGTTTTTCATGTGGGTATTTCTCTTGTTGACGACAGTCATAAATAATGGTTATTAGATAGAGAAATCCCAGAAGCTACCATGAATCTTGTCAGTTGGCAATAGGTGAATAGATTGGTCTGCGGTAGTTTATCCTCTAGTAGTTTTCTCCGTAGCAGCTGCATATCATATCGCTTGCTTCCTTCCTTGCTCGATAAAAATAGATTACTGAAAATCTTTCTACTTCTTTATTCAACATAACAAGATAGCTTATCTATGAATTTTCTATTTTTTTTAAAGAGACTTTTAATTCCTATTGGAATGCTGATGTTACAGTAAGGAGGATGCTAGGATGAAAACTGCAAAGCTAAGAGAGTAAGAAGTACTGGACAGACAACAATATGCTAATATTGAAGTTCAAAAGAATCTGGAAGAGAATCTTCAACAGCTTATAAATCGAGATGACAGCTTATAAATAGAGATCTAATTTTTTTTGATTTATGTTCTGAAAATTAGAATACAAGGATGAAATTTATGAGGAACTTTATCACTTCTTCAATCCTAGTTTATATTGGAGAGTTGACAGAATTGAAGATGTTGTAAGTTGCTTAAAATGGACTAATTATAAAGATGTTTGGATTTTGAAGTTATTTTTCTTTGTCCTAGACGAATACATTTTTCTTTTGGACTTCTGTGAATATAACTTGTGGTGATGGCTTTATTCATGTAAGAAACTTAGAAACTGCATTATGGATGATAGAATTTTGCTAGATCCGTTGGTTGTATGGGTTGTTTTTATGATCTATTTGATTGTTGAGACAGTGAAAAAATACATAATGGGGGCAAATGGTGCCTTTCAGGTTGAGAAACAGTTATTGCAACCATAATTGTTTATGTTGACGAGGCAAATGGTGCCTTTCAGGTGTTGGATTATAAATTTTATAGATTAATTGCTTCTTCTCGGTTTGTCTTTCAGGAGAGGTAGCAAAGCTATTTGCCGATTCTGGAGTTATATGCATTGCTAGTTTGATTTCTCCCTACAGAAGAGATCGAGATATGTGACACGCTCTATTACCAAATGGGGATTTTATTGAGGTTGGTTCTTTCTGAGTTTAGGAGTGCTTTTGATGAACTGGAAGTTATTCCCTATAATTATATTAAATGCTGCAAATAGAGATTAAAAAAAAGAAAGAAGAAAAACAAAAGATTAAATGGACAAAGATGATTTGATTTCCCATAACCTATTGGTGGATAATTAATGCAAATTGCTGTTAAATTAAAACATATAAATTCCTATTGATCTAATACCCAATCCCTTGCTATAAAGATCCAAATCTGGTATATCTGAGTAAGATTTGTAATTTTCATGATGATAAATTCATATGGAGCACTTATAATATGAAAATTGGAGTAAGAGTTCTTGGATCAGAATTATTTATCAATAATTCGACTTTTGATTGTTGGTGGTACCTGTATCTCATTTTCTTTCTTCCAGAACTCATCATTTACTGTGGGGCTAGAAGTCTCACCCTTCCATTTCCTCCCATTTGTGATAAAGAAAGATGGATGCTCATTATTGGTTTAAAATCAAGGTCTGCCTTTATACTTCCTAAATTTATGCAATTCAATCAAGCTTCCAAGATGTTGTCACACACCATTTGCTGTATGTCCCTCTTTTCTTGCAGGATTTTGGTGATAGTATACCTGGACATGGTGGAATTACAGATAGAATTAACTTCCAGGTAAGCTTTAATGAGGTTTGGATCCAGCAGATTCCTATGAACTACTTAATTGTAGTATATTTTAGATAACTACTAATTATAAGATTTTTTATAAGTACTAATTATCCAATTTTTTATTATGGCTTCTCATAATTTTTCTTGTTCTGCTCCTGGTTTATGTAAATTGTTTTACTCAAGATAAACTTGATTACCATCCCCAATGCATGTGTGATTATTCATAATGTCATTTTGGCAGGAAATCAAGATGCCTTGCTTGTTTAATTTCTGTTTGTAACCATAAATTATGTTTTACGCTTAGAAACTTCTATTGAAAAAAAAAAAAAGAGATGTGAAAGATGAGTTTACCAGGATGAGCCTGAAACTTTCTACATAAAAACGTGTTATACGAATAGGTGGAAGGCTAGGTACACAGAATACTTTAGAAGCCAAAAGTAGAGCAGATTTGATAACCCAGCAACAATATTGGTGAATAATATACTGAGGTTGATTAAGATTTCATGCTATATGCCTGTAATGGGTTAGGACCCTAAGATTTGTGTACACTTTGCAATCCACTTGTATGCTAGTTGACTAGTGAACAAAAGGATCCCAGCACATATTTGGGAAGTTTTAATTGCTTACTGTATGAACTATTATATGGTAATAGCAAAGTTTGGAAATATTTCCATTCCTTTCATGATCTTTGCCACCTAATTCAGTTACTATCCTATACCATGCAGTATTATTCGTTGACAGAATGTTTTACTGTTCCGTACGATTTGGTTACTTTTAGCTCAAAAGTGATTTTACTCCATTAAGGAAAATGAAGGAAATATATTTTAAAATACGTTTTCGATTAGACTGAATTCATTTACGTTGGGACCGACCAGATGATGGTCTTGGTTTGTTGTACTAGGGTGAAATTTGAGTGAGTGTGTGCAGAATGTATCTAGTTTTTGTGTTTTATGTGTAAGGATAATGGTTTTTGCAATTGTCACTACATGCAAGATGCAATATATAATCATGTATGATTGGATAGGTTGGTGGACAAAACAATTTCTGCAATTGCCATTGTATGAGATGTGTTTATTTTTTATTGGCTAGGGTGGTGGAAGGTCCAAGGAGTTGGGGGTTTCCTTTGCTGATTCAGATGCCAAGTATATAGGGAGGGAAAGTATGCAAGAAGCAATGCACCTGGAAAATTTGGACATGAGGTATAAATGACTATGTACTTGATCTGTTGGTATCTTTCTATTTTCTCATCAAGTACTGGTGTTTATATCTGCCATCATCACAAAAAAGATACAGGTCTTCTTAATTCAAATGGGAGAATTTTTTACATAAACCAGGAGATAACAACCTCTTCAAATGCTTATGCTTTGGCACTTGTTTTCTCATAGAAAATGGAAATGGTTATTAATCCAGATGCTCTGTAATCTTGGTTTCAATTTATTGCTTACAGAATGTCTTAGGTAGTTGCTTACAACAAGTCTTGGTTTAAGATTATGTTTATAGGTTAGTAAATTTGTTTCATGTGGATTAACTACATTTATGATACTATAAAAGATATCATTAGGATAATGATACTATTGAAACGTTTCACTAGTAATTTTTTATTTTATTTTTGTAATAGTTTATTTGTGGCGACTTTAAATCGCCACAAAACCCTTACTGTCGTCGAAAATACTTATTTGCAGCCATTAGTGTACGTTGCTTTTAATTGCCCAATCAACAATTCCATCTCGTCTTTCAACAATCAGTAAGAGGGCATTCACAAGTTACCCAAGGGTTCATTTGCTAAGGGCAACGCTACAAAAGGGTCATTTTGCTCGATCTTCACCCAATCTGAAAATCTGACCACACATTTCAACAATCAGCCAAAACAAAAACTATCATTAAATAACAAGAACAAAAATATAAAAGCAAAATAAATAAATAAATAACACAAGGAGAATCATGATGACCTATTAATCCAAAACGTTCAGGTACATTTTATAATTCAGTGATATATGTACTTATTGTGAGAATAATGACAACAAAAACAGTTTGCTAGCTATTCTTTTTGGTCAATCTTTTTATTTTTGTTTGTATAATTAATCATTCATGCTGATTAATTACTATATACACACTCTGTACACGTCCAAAAGAATAAATGAAGTTGACAAGATTCTTTAGTAGCGAGCTAGCTTCTCGATCCTTTCTTTTCGTTGTGCTTTATCATTCTTTTCATTTAGGAATTGAGCAGCTGGTTGCTTGTCCTTTTATTAAAGCTAGCGAGCCCTATCATACAATTATAAACTACTAGATATAACGATCAACCATGCACATACTTGATCTGGTTCAAAATTAAAAGCCAGCCAGGGCGCAGTACGTTTATGCCTATTTTTGGTACGTTTTGCAAGGGGTTTATATATTATATATATTGCTACCATAATGGAGTGTCCTAAAGAAACGCATGATTAGGAAAAATAGGCCCAAACACTATAAGAAAAAAAGATATTTGTGACATTTTTTAACAACGAAAAGAGATTCATTTTAACTGAAAATAATTATTTCGTTAGAAATAACTGTAGTTTTTTTATATATTTAAATTTTCAAAAATCCTGATATATATGTACATATATATAAACATATAAACTATATCGTTTTGGGAAGGATCGATCGTCAAACAGACCCAAAACCCAAAACAAATCGTTTTTTGTTTTCGAAGGATCGATCGTCAAAGATCTTACAAAGCCCAAGTCAAAACGGTTGACTTCCGAAAGTTGATGGACTTCGGAACGAGCCCATATGTATATATGTTGCTAGAACTCTGAGCTCAATCTATATCTCCGATCGTGTGTGTTAATTTCCTTCTGTTTGCTACCTACAATCTAAAAGAATCAATATACTTTTTAATAGAATATACAATATTATTGCATAGAAAAAAGTCAAGAGCTTAGAAAAAGAATATACAATATTATTTGGGACTCGTTTTCCATATTCAAATGACAAAGATTTGCATTACAAGGAAAAGACTTTCCCAAATCCTATTTTTGGTATACCATCGATCTGCATCCGGAATTGAACTTCTTTCAGATCAGCTTGTCGCCTACATTAATTACTGCATGCATAATTTTAGGAATTTTTCATGAAGGGTATAATTTTAATACGTATGAAATTACTAATTGTCCCAAAACTTAAGTTGATAGATTTAATTATTTATACTATATTATTAAGAATCTCCCTCTCGTGTGGGTCAAATTTTTTCTTAATGATTAAGTCTAATATGTGAAATATTTAATTAAATGAAATAAAGTTAGAGTCAATGTTCAAATTTTAGACTTGGATATTCATGTGAAATTATCATTTATTTAAAAAAAAATTTAAAAAAAAATATTAATTATTTATATTATATTTTTAATTATATTATTTGGTCATGAACCACGTGCGGACAAATTAATTGATTCAATTAAAGAAACAAAGGACAAAAGGACCGAAAAATAGAAGATCACACATGTTTTTGGGACAGTTCTCTAGTTTGAATCGATCCTTTCAAAAAAGGGGTCAAAGATCTTGACTTCGAAAGTTTATTGACCCGACTCCCGAAAAGACACTCTTACCAAGCACGGACAATGAGCAGAGTCGAATTTGGGTTTTTTTTATTGGAAATTTTTTCTTACCTTAGTTTAATTTCAATTTGACAATATTGATCTTTTAGAGTTGAGCTTTCAATTTCAATTTGACAATATTGATCTTTTAGAGTTGAGCTTTCAGATTTCAGTTTTTTTAAAATAAATACTTTTTTAATTTCAATTTTATTAAAACATAATCAAAATTGAAAAAATAAATCATTGTACAAATTATTATTATTATACATTAGTATTATATATTATTATATGTTAATGTTTATACATTAGTATTATATGTTATTATAAATTTATATATTTGCGTTTATACACAATACATTAGTATTAGTTGTTATTATACGTTTGTGTAACATGATAGTAAAAGTTAATAGTACAGTTTTTACATATACTAAAGTCTTATTAGAGAATTTAGTCTATTTATATTATAGTATAAGCATATATTTATTAAAATTTACTCATACTAGTATATTATTGAATCTAATTAACTATATAAGTTATAGCTATATGAAGTATATATGATTCATATGTAAAAACTACATATATTTTTATAAAATATGTACAATATCGGAGTCAAAGTCTGAGTTAGTACATCGCCACTTTCGACTTCGATAAGTTACAGTCGGAGCAGAGTCGGTGCAGAGTTAGAGGCGGAGTCAGTTTTTTGAATTTTTGCTAAACCCTATTTGTGTCATTGTCTTTTTCTTATCTACTTGAAAGGATGGTAAGAAAACTAAAACGACTTAGGTCTCGTTTGGTTACACATATGAGATGAGATGAATAAAATATTGTTAAAATATAAATTTTTAATTTTATATTTATTTTAGAATTTGAAAAAGTTGAATTGTTTATTGTATTTTATGTTGGATTAGTTTGAAAAAGTTTATAATGATTAAATGAGATGATATGATTTGTGTAACTAAACGAGGTCTCAGTTATTTTCTCTATCGGGTATTCATTTTATGATAATATATTCAACCAAAAAAATATGAAAAACCAAAACAAAGATATTCAGGCCGGCCTCACTTAGCCCTTACAAGGTGTTTGATTCACAACATAATAGATTTTGCTTGGGTAACACTAGTTCATGTACTATATACGTACGTACAAGTTTTACTACATATATATATATTGTACAATTTATTTCCGTATATATATATATAGACTTAACTTTATTTCCGTATTTAACAAACCACAATTAATTTAAATTGAAAAACTAAGTCAAACCAATTTTAATAATTACATTAGTCATGCTGGGTTACCAATCACATGAAGTTTATAAGATTTTCCTAGAAAGTTCAGCATTTTCCATTTTGATGACATTCATGAATTCATGACGTAATAATATTATTACTTGGGTTATGATTTTCAATTGTTTCACTCCACATTAAAACAAGAAAAACGAAAAAAAACAAGTCACGATATTGAAAATACACAAACGGGCGAGACTAGAATTTGATTTTAAAAAATATTATTAGTGAACAGTAATTTTGAATTAGCTAATTAAATTCTTTGCATCTTATTTATGTCAAAGTTTTAAAGTCCCAAACAAACCACCAATAGAAAATCATAATCATAGCATAGATAATGACTTTCCATTCGAACTCAAGTTCTCTCCGATCAACTCTTCAAGAGCGTCTCTCTCTCTTTCTCCTACTTTTCTCTAGAAAAAAATCCACATTTTTGTCCAGTGTTGCTGGAGAGGAAGTGAGTCTTGGCTCCACCTTCCTCTCCATCTCCTTTTACTTTTCCTTTTCCTTTCCACTACCTATATTTGAATATGCTTATAAGGTAGTTTTTCTCCCCCAGTTCGGATTTTTTCAGATCTGCTGCACTCCAGCCATAGAAAGTCGACACGCAGCCCACGATGAAGTTCCCCTACTGCCGATCTGCTGGGATGATGTGAAACTGTGCCCAAAATGTTGACGCGTGACTCTCAAGCGTGACCTGTTTCTGAGTGCGGTCTTCACGCTCTGCTACCCTCCGACAACTCAGCCAGCTACACGCGCTGCACCAGCAGATTTCCCATCCTCCAATCCTTCAAATCGACTTGACCCCACCTCCATACCACCTGTGTGTGGCCCACAAGCACCACTCTAGAGGCGCGGGTTGACCGTCCCTCCGCATATCTGCTCTTTCGATGCGGGGCTATCCGGGTTACCGCTTTCCCTAACCAGTGATATTGTAAAAAGGACTAAGGATCTCTCCAAAAAATATCTCAAGACAAAAGATTACAGCGCACCCGCTTACACCATTTTCAGCAGTGGCTTACCTTCTAAACGTCTTTTAAGACAGTACCCTCTTTGTACGGCTTGGGTAGTGACTAAGAAATTGATCTCAAAACCCGTTTTCTTTTCTTTTTTATCACTACATTTGCACTGTGGTTGTTGTATTAGGGTATTTGTTGGGAAGCCCCACCCCTATCATGTATCATCTTTTATTTGAATGAAGTTTGCTTGCTTAGAAAAAAAAATAGCATAGATAATGACTGTCTCGATCATTAGGGCTTACATAAATTATATTGTAACTTGAACAAACTGAAAGCTAAGTAATATGCCCATAGAGTTCATCTAAAATTTTGGTTTGCACAACAAGTTAATTGGGGCTAGCTTCTAAATAAAGTTTTAGATGGCCCATGCATGAAGAAGAAATCTTCATAGAATTATTTCACTATTCTCTGTAATTTGTTGTGTAAAATATAAGTGTAATGTCCATATTTTATAATCCACTTAAATATACATAGCTATACATGATAGATGATCAATATATATGTAAATTATATGAATTAATGGATGGCAGGTTCCTTTCATTTTCACGACTAAGTGAAAAATGTGCATTTACTGCATAGAAAAAGATGATGAGGACTTATAAGGCCAAAATTGTAGGCCATAGTCCATAGACTTTGTTGAGATGTGGTTTGATTCCTTTTGAAAAAGTGTCGCTACAGATTGTTGGCTCGAGCGGTGTTTTTGCCACTCCAGCGAAGCATAAGATAGTCATGAGTTCGCTCATCACTTGCTTGACAGTCAGCTCCAACTGGAAACAACCCGTGAGTTTGCACGATACCTGCTCGACAGTCAGCTCAAGCGGGATGCCAACCAGAGAGTTCGCTTGACAACTACTCAAAACTCAGCTCGAGCGAGATTCCAACCTAAGAGTTCGCTCGACACTCGCTCGAGACTCAACTAGAGCTAGCACCAATCCTGATGGTTGCTCGAGCGAATGTTTGTGTTACAGGGCTCCAAGCTGTTTCAGTATAAATATAGGTTGTTCACCTTGTATATTATGATTTTTTACCTCCTGAGCAGCCGAATACATAGATAGATAGAGAGAGAGAGAGAGAGAGAGAGAGAGAGGTCCTCTTGTTACTATTCCAAGATTCTATTGGGTGTATTGGGGTCTTGGAATTAAGAATTTTGTGATTGATCTATTATACTCTACCTTTGTTGATAGTGAATTCATTGAGACCGACCTCGGCAGTGGATGTAGGCTCACAATGAGCCGAACCACTTAGGTCTTAATGTTCTGTGTGTGATTGTTGATTTTTCTTTTGTTTGCTTCTGCTATTATATTTCAAATTAGCTGTTGATGGTTAGTTAATCCCAACAAACTAATATCAGAGCACAAGGCTTTGTGCGAGATCTTGAAGGATGCCTACAACAAACTTTGAAGTGGAGAAATTCGATGGTTAGGATAGTTCCAGTTTATGGCACATCAAGATGAAAGCTTTGTTGCGACCACAAGGTTTGTCAAAAGTATTGGATGAGAATGTGTCTGATAATTCTTTTACATCGTCATGAGAAGAAGAAGTGAAAGCACACAGTGCTATTTTGTTGTCATTATTAGATGGAGTTTTGAGGGAGGTTGCTGATGAAGAGACCGCTGCTGGTCTTTGGACTAAACTTGAGGGCCTACATATGAAGAAATCGCTCACAAACCGTTTGTATATGAAGCAACGGTTATACACTTTGTTTCATATGAAAGAGTGTACCCCTATCTCTAAATACTTGGATGAATTTAATAAAATTATTATGGATTTGAGGAATATGGACATTAAGGTTGAAGAAGATCAAGCTTGAATTGTTTTGTATTCGTTTCCTATGTCATTCGATAACTTTGTGAATTCAATGTTGTATGGTAGAAATACTATTTGCTTGACAAATGTGAAATTTGCTTTGAATTTTAAGGAATTGAAAACTAAATTGAATTTGAAGGGGATGGATAACCAAGCCAGTGGTTTATTTGTTAAGGGTTCTTCTAGCAGGGGTAGATCCAATGAGAGGAGTTCAGAGAAGAACAGTGGTAAATCCATGGGCAATTTACAATGAAACTTTAACAAAAAAAAAATTTTAAATGTCATTACTATCATAAGTTTGGTCATTACTAGAATGAGTGTCCAAAATTGAAAAACAAAGAGGAAGGCACGAGTTCCTCTAAGGTTGTTAGCGTTGCTGATGAAAAGTCTAACGGTTCAAATATTGTCTTAGCAATTAGCGGCTCTAATAGTTGCTTTGGTGACAAGTAGGTTATGGACTCAACTTGTACTTTTCATATGTGTCCCGAGGGGGACTGATTCACTACCTATGAGGGAGTCAATGGTGATTCTATTTTGATGAAAAATAATATGGCTTGTAAGCTTGCTGGGATTGATTCAGTTAGGATTAAGATGTTTGATGGGATTGTCAGAACATTTTCTAACATTCGACACATCCCAAATTTGAAGAAAAATCTTATTTCTTTGAGCTTTCTTTATTTTTTGGGTTTTTGGTACACTGGTGAAGGTGGAACTATTAAAGTTAGTAAGAGCTTCATGATTGAAGGTGATGATCTTTATTTCCTTCAGGACAGTATAGTGATAGGTTCAGCTACAGTGTCTGTTTCAGATGATCCAGACTCTAAAATTACCAGTTTGTGGTACATGCGTTTGAGTCATATGAGGGAGAAGAGGATGGCTATCCTGAGTAAGCGGAGTTTGTTGTGTGATTAGGAGATAGGGAAATTTGAATTTTGTAAACATTATGTGTTTGATAAACAGTGCAGGGTTCATTTTACTACATGGGTTCACAAAACTAAAAGTACTGTGGACTATATTCATTCTTATTTTTGGGGTTCATCTTTTATTCTATCGAAAAGTGAAGCTCAGTAATTACTCACTTTTATTGATAATTACTTAAGAAATGTTTGGATTTATTTTCTGAAACAAAAGAGCGATATATTTGTTAACTTTAAAAAAATAAAAGAATTTGATTGAAAATCAAACAGGTAAGAAAGTAAAACGATTTCGAACTAACAATGGTATGAAATTTTGTGGAGGTGAATTTTGAAAAGGTGAAAGTATTGTCAGGCACTGCACAGTTAGCCACATTTCACAGTAAGATGGAGTGGCTGAATGGA
>QEOT01001237.1:65103-79330 GCA_003123785.1 Pterocarya stenoptera
AAAAAAAAAAGAAATAAAAGAAAACAAAAGAAAGACAAAGAAAGAAAAGAGAGAAAGAGAGACAGAAACATGCGTGCGTGCTTGAGTTTGGCCGAGCTGGGTCCGTCTTCATGCGTGCGTGCGTGAGTTTGGCCGACCAGAGCACGCAAAGCAGAAAGAAAAAAAAATAAAAAGAAGAAATGGCGCGGACAGTTATGCAGTAAATAGTGGGGAACTAAAGCTGATATTTAGTGGATGATGCCGAAAAGAGCAGACAAAAGCCTGGAAGGATGAAATAAAGAAATGAAGAAAGAAAGAGGGAGAAGACGCACGGAAGAAAAGAAAGAAAGAGAAGGAGTGGGCGGCTGAAGACAGATGCACATGGAGAGTGCAGACGCAGCTAAGCATACAGCGCGAATGCATTTCCTTTTGAAGCCTATATAAGGCTTGTAAATGAATGAGAAGGGGGGTGGAGGCCGATGTAGACGCCCAGTAGGAGTAGTCTGTAGATTTTCAGTTTAGGAGAAAATGCAGATGAAGTGAGGGAGTTCGGTGATGCAGTTGAGAACCTAATGGACCAACTGTGTTATTGAGCTGTTCTCCTTCATCTGTAGCCTCCACTTTTATTTTATTTATTTTATTTTAATTTATGTCATTTATTTTTATGCACTTTAAATTTATGCACTTTAAATTAATGTCCTTTATTTTTTCAGCACTTTTAATTCCTGCACATTGATTGGTGTTATTATTAGAAACTTTGATTATCTATATACTTCTCTTGATTCATTGTGATTTCTGAATACAGTGAATGCTTGAAAAATCCCTGTGGTAATCAATTGGACTTGTGAATGTCTATACCATCAATCCTGCACTTTTATTTTAGATCAACAATAGAGTTCATATTGTGAGTTTGATCAATTGATTGGTGTTATTATTAGAAACTTTGATTATCTATATACTTCTCTTGATTCATTGTGATTTTTGAATACAGTGAATGCTTGAAAAATCCCTGTGGTAATCAATTGGACTTGTGAATGTCTCTACCATCAATTATTCAAACTTAATATTTGGTGATTAATTTTCTGCACTTTTATTTTATGTCATTTAATTTCCTGCACTTTTATTTTATTGTCATTTAATTTTCTGTTATTTATTTTTCTGCACTTTTATTTTCTGCAATTTATTTTTATGTCATTTAATTTTCTTGCTCTTTTAATTTTCAGTCTTAATTTTCAGCAATTTAAATTCACTGTCTCGCACTTTAATTTCTTTAATTTTTATCACTGCATCCAAAACACTCAAAGCCAACCAAAAATGAATCTGGCTCACGACCAGTAAAATCTTCTTTTCACTGCACTCTTTCATCCATTGTACATATCATCACTTTTTATTTTTATTTTCTCATTGTAAATATTTCCACCATTTTACACGAGTTTATTTTTAGCACTTTCCCCGTGGAGGTGATCTAGGAATTTATTCCTAATTACTACGCGACACACTCCTGCACTTGGGATAGCCTTTTGTGCTGCTCATTCTCGAACGAGTCAAGTTTTTGGCACTGTTGCCGGGGAAAGTTGTTTAAATTTAAACTCGTGATTTTTATCTTTATATATATAAAAAAAAAAACCATGTCAGCGTCCAGGATTTCCTGGCATGATGAAGTGATACCGACACGCGATTGCACAATGATCGCAAGTGTCCGCTTTGGCAAAGTAGTTATCTTGCCTGTTATCCTATTTCTTTTGCGATATTTCTTTAGAGATATTGAGTCTTAGAAAACCCGCTTTTGAATGAGTGATTTCTTTTCTGTTTTTACATTAATTACTTTATTAAATTTCCTGCACTTTTATTTTATTGTCATTTAATTTTCTGTTATTTATTTTTCTGCACTTTTATTTTCTGCAATTTATTTCTATGTCATTTAATTTTCTTACTCTTTTAATTTTCAGTCATTTAATTTTCAGCAATTTAAAATCACTGTCTCGCACTTTAATTTCTTTAATTTTTATCACTGCATCCAAAACACCCAAAGCCAACAAAAAATGAATCTGGTTCACGACCAGTAAAATCTTCTTTTCACTGCACTCTTTCATCCATTGTACATATCATCACTTTTTATTTTTATTTTCTCATTGTAAATATTTCCACCATTTTACACGAGTTTATTTTTAGCACTTTTCCTGTGGAAACGATCTAGGAATTTATTCCTAATTACTACGCGACACGCTCCTGTACTTGGGATAGCCTTTTGTGTTGCTCATTCTCGAACTAGTCAAGTTTTTGATGGGATAGCCTTTTGTGCTGCTCATTCTCGAACTAGTCAAGTTTTTGACGCCGTGCAGGAGCGTGTCGCGTAGTAATTAGGAATAAATTCCTAGATCGTCTCTACAGGGAAAGTGTTAAAAATAAACTCGTGTAAAATGGTGGAAATATTTACAATGAGAAAATAAAAATAAAAAGTGATAATATGTACAATGGATAAAAGAGTGCAGTGAAAAGAAGATTTTACTGGTTGTGAACCAGATTCATTTTCGGTTGGCTTTGAGTGTTTTGGATGCAGTGATGAAAATTAAAGAAATTAAAGTGCGAGACAGTGAATTTAAATTGCTGAAAATTAAATGACTGAAAATTAAAAGAACAAGAAAATTAAATGACATAAAATAAATTGCAAAAAATAAAAATGCAGAAAATTAAATAACAGAAAATTAAATGACAATAAAATAAAAGTGCAGGAAATTAAATGACATAAAATAAAAGTGCAGAAAATTAATCACCAAATATTAAGTTTGAATAATTGATGGTAGAGACATTCACAAGTCCAATTGATTATCACAGGGATTTTTCAAGCATTCACTGTATTCGAAAATCACAATGAATCAAGAGAAGTATATAGATAATCAAAGTTTATAATAATAACACCAATCAATTGATCAAACTCACAATATGAACTCTATTGTTGATCTAAAATAAAAGTGCAAGATTGATGGTAGAGACATTCACAAGTCCAATTGATTACCATAGGGATTTTTCAAGCATTCACTGTATTCAGAAATCACAATGAATCAGAGAAGTATATAGATAATCAAAATTTCTAATAATAACACCAATCAATGTGCAGGAATTAAAAGTGCTGAAAAAAATAAAAGACATTAATTTAAAGTGCATAAATTTAAAGTGCATAAAAATAAATGACATAAATTAAAATAAAAGAAATAAAATAGAAGTGGAGACTACAGATGAAGGAGAACAGCTCGATAACACAGTTGGTCCATTAGGCTCTCAACTGCATCACCGAACTCCCTTACTTCATCTGCACTTTCTCCTAAACTGAAAATCTACAGACTACTCCTACTAGGCGTCTACATTTGCCTCCCACTCTTCATCTTCTTACAAGCCTTATATAGGCTTCAAAACTGCACTGTGCTGCATTGCATATGCCCATGATGTCCTGATCTGTCCTGTTTCCCACGTGCAGCGTTTGTCACCTTTTCTTCTTATTTCTTTTTTTCTTTTCTTTTCCTCCCGCAGTGCCCTTCGCGTGCATCTCTCTCTTTTCTTTTCTTTTCTTTTTTTTCTTCTTTCTTTTTCTTTCTTTTTCCTTCTTTTTCTTCCGTGCGTCGCCCGTCTGCATTATTTTATTTCTTCAGCTTGCATCCACCGAAACATTGTTCTTCACGTTCGTTTGTTTTATTCTCCACTTCGGTGCACTACATCACTTTCTTTCCTGTTGTTGCGTGTGAATTGACCGACTACGGGCTGCCTTTATTTATTTTTTTCTTTGCTGTGTGGATGCCCAGCCCAGTCGAAAGTAAGTGCATGTGCATGTGTTTAAGTCTTCGAGTGCATCCAGACCGAAAAGGAAACAGCCCATGTGCACCATTTTATTTCTTTTCGGTGTAATGGAAATGAGAGAGACCGAGTGGTGGCTGGGCAGAGGTGCAGTGGAGGGTGGCGGTCCGAACGGTTCTTGGCCGTGCATGGGGTGGAGGAATGATCGCCGGCGTCGTCTGGTGTTGCTGGTGGCTGCAGGTGGGCGGAGGACGGCTCACGGTGGCAGCTCGAAGCTGCTGTGCATGGAGTGCACTGTAGCTCGAGACGCAGTTAGGGAGGTAGAAGATGAACCGAACGACATGTCGTTCGTGTTGAAACGGCATGTCGTTGGCTTCAAACGGCATGAACGACCAACGTGTAAAACGACATGTCGTTTTTACCCTTAGACAAAACTGCACGTCGTTCAGCTCAGACGACAGAAACCAATTTAGTTCAAAACGACATGTCGTTTTGGTCTGCCGACCAAACGACATGTCGTTTAGTCTGCGCAGAAAATAAAAAAAAAATGAAAATAAATAAAATAAAATAAAATAAAAATTAGACAAGCAAAATTAAATAATGATCACATAAAATAAAAATAAAACTAGACAAATAAAATAAAATAAAATAAGATAAAGAAACTAAAATAAATAAAATTAAACAAGAGATGAAAAAAAATCAAACATTAAAAGTATGTTGTGCATGTGAAGAACTTATTGCCCAAATAAATCACAAGTTATAAAATCAAGCATAAACTATGCTTTTAATCAATTTAATTCACAACTTGGATTTATTCCTCTTAATCAATTTTTTCATCTAAAACCAATGATAAAATAATAAAACAATTAAAAATATATTGGTTTTAAATGTGTAAAATATGCAATAATGCGGCTCAATCAATGCCTTCAATGTTCGGACATGTATCCTTTACGTTCATCTGTAAAACACATATGTTCAAATGGATAAACATCCACATGTTTATGTCGTACGTTCAAACGTACTACTTTTAAATTTATTTATGCCTTAACGTTCGAATGTATGTGTTTTACCTGCGAACATAAAAGATACACATGGGAACGTTTGATCTGAACGTTTGAACATATGTTTTACTATGTTCGAACGCTAATGTAGAGCAGGTTAAAATTAACATGGAAGATGCATCAATAGTACTCATAATTTTTTTTTTCCTTTTCTATTTTTAGGATATGACTCATCCTTTGCATACCAAGAAACGAGGGAGGGAGTGACTCACTCAGGACACTGCTCATATCAGGGCTCATACTGTTATGGTGGAGTGAGAGGTCTTGATCAATGAGTTTGATGAGCTCAGATGGGAGCAAACGAACCTCATAGATGTCTTTATCCATAGAGGCTGGGGAAATATCTGCACATTGAGAGGAAATGTATACCCATCAATGGTTCAAGAGTTCTATATAGGGATGTGTGACATGCCTCAGGACGCATCCTCTCACACCGTGACTGTACGTGGTGTTTCGTTTGAGATTTCACCGTGAATGTACACGGTGTTTCATTTGAGATATCATCGCTGAGCACCTCAAGATTCGTCAAAGAGTTAAGACATTGAGTACGGCTTACTCTCTAGCCTTGGTTCGTACATCTACATCTGCACACGACACATTCAATGCAAATGTAGGTACTTTTGTATCATCTACAGGCCCATTTGAGCCATTATCAGCCAGAAATGCAGACCGATCAGAGGCCAAAAGTAATGGCCGTGAGGCTCGGGATGATGACCTAGACAAAGATTTCTATATCCTCGCCTAAAGAGACCACACGTAGATCGAAAGGGCGAAAGCCTTCAACCAAAACCATCTAGTACCTTTCTTCTGCATGTTGCAGCTTATTATTATAACAAACGTGGATCCTGTAGTACATAAGACCATATTTACTTAGATTCGGCCACAGTTTTTTATACTAGTGGCACATGGAGATCCCATAGATTTGCTACTGTACATCTTTGAGAGGATCCATTACGAGACGAGTATCGTCTCCATGGACAACCTCCCATACGGTATCCTGATCAGCCAGCTATTACTTGCTCAGAGAGTGCCGACCCAACCGAATGAGCGGGTTAAAGATCAAATGAGCCCCCTCAACATGACCACGCATCGACTTAGTATTGGACAGGCAATGGGGCATCCTCAACATTAGCCACCCCCTGTAAAGGATCTAGTTCCTTTGACGCAGTCCGAGCTTGGTGTGGGGAGTAGTAGTCAGCAGCCGACGAGTATATCTGTGGGAGATGCGCAGCTTGCTTGGGTTGATGTGGTGGTCTCATATCTGACTGTGCATATCGATCGACAGACCGTGGCTGTAGAGGCGTCTATCACCTAGATAGCCCATCGTGTAGGTATTCTCAACGACAAGATTGATAGCTTGACCGAGGAGATACGAAGTACAAATTTTGCGAATAACGCATTCATCTGAGTGTTGTTTACGAAATTCTATCATATTTTGTATTTTGCTTTTAATATATGTAAGGAATAATATTATTTAATATATCTATTATTTTTTAATTTTAATTCTCAATCTTCTTTAATGTTAGATTCTCCAACTTTAATACTAAATGACCGCACTTCAAACATATATAAACATAAATATATATTTATATATATAAATATATAATTATATTTTACAAATTGTGTATACATAAATATATACAAGTCAATTTTTTAGATTTGTTCACAAATTATACACTATAAAAATCATATAATTTTTAAATTAAAGTTATATTTAATTTAAATTTACAATTAACGTTCGAATGTTGGCACCAAATATTTCACGTTCACACGTAAGTAGCCACAATATCAAAACGAATATGTGACATTCGAATGTAAACTTTCCATACGTTCGAACGTAAAAAAAAATCTCATCTTAGTGACGGTTTTCAAAAATCATCACAGAAAATACTTTTTAGTAACGGTTTGATTATTGTCATAATTTTTCAACCGTTAGTAAAAACCAATTGTATTGTAGGGAATACTAGTACTCTTTAATTATTTTAACCTGTCATGCCATAGCTTTTTCACGACGCGGGTACACACATTTTGGTCAAATTATAGACAACAAGATCGACGGACCTGTTTCGTTTTATATAAATATATATATATATATATATATACATACTAGTAATAGTGTAACGTGTAAAGCACGTATTCCTACTTGAGGAAGAAAGTATTGTCCGTTCAACCCCTATCATTTCTGGGAAAATATTTTCCTATCTAAGTAAGCGTGTTTCCACGTACCAAAACAAAATGCCCTTGCTTCCACCATGTTATGTCCGTTCAAAGTAACTCAAAATCAAGACAATGGCGTACGAGGAATGTCCGCTGCATGCTGGTCTAGCTGGGGCCTCCAGTCAAGATTCTTTTCCGCATTCTTTTGTTGTGCTACCTCTAGACCCATTTCGATCTTCTTTCTGATCAGTTTTCTATTCCATTCAAAATATATGCCCGAAGAGAACGCAAAGTTTCACGAGTTGAATCGCTTCCTCCGGTCCTGGGAAAGACACAGACCTGGCTAATTGCTGGCCGGAGTTATCCACGAAATTCCTAGTTAAACGATGGTTGAACCAAAGAATCAAGTTCTTTCGTAGGGCTTATAAACAACATATCTTTCAAAAGTCTAGAACTCAAAGTACCCTGCCTCTTTATCATTTTTGCATTTGAGTACTTAAGCTAAATCTAAATGCATGCATTAACTAGAAGTTGGCCTGGGGATCTCGATACAAATGCTAATGAGTTTATTGGAATTAACAAATTAACCCATGTAAGGTGTATGTATATGAAATACAAGGGAACTAATTAACATATATAGGAAAACCCTCTCGTTAATCCACATACGAATTCTTTTTTGTAGCTTTACACAAATTACGAGTCCAACTGACAAAATGTTTTGAATTTTGCAAAACGGTACTACTAGTCCTGCCTCATCGAGACTGGCACTATTTCCCGTCGAAAATGCATTGCCTTCTTCACAAAACTGTTCATTGCATGACTTTTTTCATGCACGTGAAAAATAGACTACTTTTGGATTCAAATCAAACCCCGTTTTGTCATTTAAGATCCATTCAATGTTTTGATCTCTTACCATTAATAGTCGAGTAAAACGATTCCCACATGCTAAAAGTTGAAAAATCCAAGTCATATATACAAGTTGGTGGATACACATGATATATATATACCTCCATATCCTTCACAATACTTGCATCAAGTTGGTTATATCCATATATTTTGGCTTATAGATCAACAAGTGTGGGTTTTAAAAATGCTTCTTGTAGTCACAATAGTGCTTTTTCTAATAAGCATGAGCGCAAATCAAGCTTGCCGAACCTTGCATGGAGAAGAAAAAATAATATTGATGAACAAAAGCCTTTTGTTAGGGTCGCTGCATAAAGCTCCAATCCCTCCATCTTCATTTAATTCAAGCACCGACATCCCACTACTAGCTTCAACAATCAGCCAAAGGGCCTTCAAGAATCATTCCATGGCTCATTTGTTGTTGGAGTCATTGCAGAAGGGCGCTCCAATTAGACCTTCAACGCCCAATCCGAGAATTCCATCTCTCCTTTCAACAATAAGTGAGAGGGCATTTGCAAGTCACCCAAGGGCTCATTTGTTAGGGACAATACTACAAAAGGGTCTTATTCCACCATCTTCGCCCAATCCAGAAACTCTAAGGCAACTTTCAACAATCAGCCAAAGGGCCTTTGCAAGTCACTCAAGGGCACATTTGCTCGACTTAGTACTACGAAAGGTTAATATCCCTCCATCTACGCCCAATCCGATGAACGCAGGCCAACTTTCAACAATCAACCAAAGGGCCTTTGCGAGTCATTTCATGCCTAATCATTTGCTGTTGGAGTCACTGCAAAAGGGCACTCTAATTAGACCATCCACGCCCAATCCAACAATTCCATCTCACCTTTCAACTACCAGTCAGAGGGCATTCGCAAGTCACCCAAAGGCTCATTTGCTAGGGGCAATACCACAAAAGGGCAATATTCCTCCACCTGCACCCAATTCGACAATTCCACATCGCCTTTCAACAATCAGTCAGAGGGCATTCGCAAATCACCCAAAGGCTCATTTGATAGGGGCAGTACTACAAAAGGGCAATATTCCTTCACCTGCACCCAATCCGACAATTCCACATCACCTTTCAACAAGTAGTCAGAGGGCATTCGCAAGTCACCCAAAGGCTCATTTGCTAGGGGCAGTACTACAAAAAGGCAATATTCCTCCACTTGCGCCCAATCCGACAGTTCCACATCGCCTTTCAACAATCAGTCAGAGGGCATTCGCAAGTCACCCAAAGGCTCATTTGCTAGGGGCAGTACTACAAAAGGGAAATATTCCTCCACCTACGCCCAATCCGACAATTCCACATCACCTTTCAACAATCAGTCAGAGGGCATTTGCAAGTCACCCAAAGGCTCATTTGCTAGGGGCAGTACTACAAAAGGGAAATATTCCTCCACCTACGCCCAATTCGACAATTCCACATCGCCTTTCAACAATCAGCCAAAGGGCATTTGCAAGTCATCCAAGGGCTCATTTACTAGGGGCAGTATTACAAAAGGGTCAAGTTCCTCCATCTGTGCCCAATCCAAAAGTCCCACATCACATTTCAACAATTAGCCAAGGGGCCTTCACAACTCACTCAAGGGCTCATTTGCTAGGGACAATACTACAAAATGGTCATATTCCTCCATCTGCTCCCAATCCAAAAACTCCAAGTCTCCTTTCAACAATCAGCCAAAGGGCATTCGCAAGTCACTCAAGGGCTCATTCGCTCGGGTCAGTACTACAAAAGGCTAATATTCCTCCATCTGTGCCCAATCCGATCAGCCCAGGCCAACTTTCAACAATAAGCCAAAGAGCCTTTGCAAGTCGTTCTATGGCTAATCATTTGTTGTTAGAGTCACTGCAAAAGGGCACTCCAATTAGACCATCAGTGCCTAATCCGACAATTCCACCTCGCCTTTCAACAATCGGTTAAAGGGCATTCGCAAGTCACCTCATGGCTCATTTGCTAGGGACAATACTATGAAATGGTCGTATTGCTCCATCTGCGCCCAATCCAAAAATCTCACTTCACATTTCAACAATCAGCCAAAACAACTACCATTAAATAACAAGAATGAAAATATTAAAAATAAATAAATAAATAAAAAGTAGGTGAATCATGATGACCTATTGATCCAAAATGTTATGGTACATTTTATAATTAGTATTTTTCTTATTGTGAGAATAATGACATGAACAAAAACAATTTGCTAGCTTTTCTTTCATGTTCATCTTTGTATTTTTGTTTGTATGTATAATTAATCATGCATCCTGATTAATTATTACACACTGTACACATATCCAAAAGAATAATTGAAGTTGACGAGATTCTTTAGTAGTTAGCTATTTTCGCGATCCTTTCTTTTCTTTGTGTTTCAATCCATTTGTCACTTCTGTCTTTTGAACTGTAAATAATCTAATTAGAAAATTCATGTAATCCCCACTAATCATCTAGGAATTCAGCTATTGCTTGCTTGTCCTTTAAGTTAGCAAATCCTATTATAAAATTATAAACTTCTAGATATAACGATGAACCATCCACGTACATCACTACAAAAATATGGGATTTTCCCAGGGAGGAGCTTCTTGGCAAAATGCCAACTTTTCGTTGGAAAAAAATTTTACCCACAAAATTTGTCCGTGGCAGTCTCGTGGTGTATACTTCGCTACAAAAAGTATTATTATCCACGATAACCCTAACTCGTGGATAATACATCTATTTCACCATGGTACGTTCCGTGTGAAAAAACTTCCGTTCTCCTCACAAAAGTGAATGGAAACACTACGAAGCTCGTGGTGAAAGGAGCAAATCCCACAAGTGAATTTGGTGGGTTAAACTATTACCCACAATTACAATTTGTGGGGAATAAACACGTGTTAAATATACTTGACATCTAATTACCCATGAATATGATGGTTGGAAAAAATTACTTTCCATGAAGAAATGTTGTGGAAAATACTTTTGCATTAATGATGAAATACTTTTTCCCACCACAACACATCCGTAGAAAATGTATAATTTCCATGAGAGAAGTTTGTAGGAAATGCATTTTACATCAAAACAATTTAGTCCATAAATCCCACAACCACAATCGTGGCAAATAATTAGTTATTTCCCATGAAGAAATCCTGTCACAATAACGTTTTGGCAAATATGGTATTAGACTTTTGGCATGAATTCTAGCTTGTGGGAAAAAACAAGTTTTCCCGACGAATTGTGAGACTGTAGACAATAATTCAAGTTTGTCTACATTTTGCCTCAAATTTTTCCTATTAAGGAGTGAATAAATTGGTTGATATCTAATTGAAATATATGGCAAAATCACTCTAAAATACACTCACAACCATATAAATGAGTGAATAATTAGTGGGCATATATAGTTAATTCACAATTATAACAACTGTTCATTTAAAGAAATAGTAATACATCAATGTTTACTGTGTGGGAATTAGGACAAGAGAGGGTCATCAGCTTGATTGTTACAACTATTGTATAGCCCATAAAACAACTATAGTACTTTTACATATGAACTTTGCTCCAAATTAAATCTCCTCATATCTCCATTGCACTCATCTGCATGAGAGAACTCATGTTGATCTGACCAGGTGATGAGCAGCTGTACAAATGCAGCCTCTAGAAATTGGGAATTTTTAGGGCTGAATGAAAAAGACCTATCTAGTAGATAGCATACATGATGTTATCATCACATTAAACTCTAATTGCCTCAAGCAAAAAAGCATTACACTACAAAAAATTAGTTCCCAAATGTATACTTGCAGCAATATATAAATTGTCCAACATGAGCTATAGTCCTCCATTACAAATATACAATAGCAGTCTTCCATAGTAGATACATTACTGTTATATCAAACTATATATATATATATCTCAGTATGCTCAATAGTTAACAAAAAATGAAGAAATGACTGTTTATAGGCTGAAAACATCAAGTATGAGCATACTCAAAATATTATTGCAAAAAATATTCAACTATGTTTATCATACATTGGTTCTAGGGATAGCCCATTTCCAACTTTTCAGGTTTGGTTTTCAATCTCAAATTAGAACAACAAATCAATGATTCCCACAAAATAAAAACTATGTAACAAAGCTATCATGGAACTCAAAGTGAAAAGTATTTGTTTTGAGAGACCCTCCATCCATCATAGATCTTGTTTACAAATTATATGCATTTTAATGAAACAAAGAAGCTTCATTAATGCCCTTAGATGTGCCAACAAAGGCAGATTCATGTTTAAGGGGAATACGGGAAGCTAAATGAATAAATGCTTTCCTTTTTGAAAACGTTTTCAGTTTTTGGAACAATTCCAAGGAACACATGAGACAGAGAGTACAAAATCCCATATTACTAGTGGGCTTGTGAATGTAAGAGCAATGAGTTGCATGATGCATGGTAGCTTGAGGCCTTAATCTGCTATAAGCCTAAGATACAGGGAGACGGGAATGATTAATTTTGACAGAACATGCTTATAAGCACCCTATGAAGGATAAATTATTTATTTTAGTATACCAAAGTGCGGTTCTCTAAGTGCGTTATTGACTGTCAATCTCTCTATTTCTTGGCTAGCTTCTAGGACTTATCATGCAATTATCAGCCACCTTTTCTTAGTAGACATCTTACTAAAAACTAAGAAACATTGCTATACTAACACCATTTGTTGGGAATTTGTTGACCACATGTTTAACCAATATATGAACAATAAACTATATATTGTCAACAGCATCAATCCAGTATGAAATATGACATAAAACTACTTCATATGTGGACAATAAATATGCATGACAGCTCCAATATATAATTTCCTGCAACTACATCCCATTCCAAAAACAGTATATTATTATATACTACCAATATTCCATGCAACAAGGCCATCATGAAGGTCACCTCTGTTTTGCTGTACACGTGAAAGACCAGAGTTGCTTCTTGCACAATCCTCATTTGAAAATTGAAAGCAAACTAATTTTAAGTTCATGACTTTATACAAATTTTCCTTTCTTGTTTCAATTGCCTATATATAACTCAAAAATGTATAAAGATGTAAAATTGACATATTAACATTATAAGTTAAAAATGAAAATCCTCATTTTAAAATTGAAAGCAAACTAATTTTAAGTTCATGACTTTATAAAATTTTTCCTTGCTTGTTTCAATCGCCTTGTCTTGAATCCAAACAGCATGAGGCAGTACGTTTATGCTTATTTTTAGTACGTATGTTTTGCAAGGATTTATGTATTATATATATTGCTTCCAAAATTCAAAGATCATGATATAAATAAATATATATATTATATGTTCGTTTGTAAGGGTTCTGTTTTGCTGAATTTGAAATAGATGGAATGTAAAACCGAGATACTGAGAAATAGATGGAGAAATAGAATGGATAGACAAAGTGTTAGATAAAAATGGCACTGAAAAACTCAGAATGCCAGTAGGGTCTTCGAGGGATTCCCTTCCTCCAAAAGATAACAAGTTTCAATTGATTTTCATGATAATCTTTCTTGTCCTCTGGGTGCCCATTAAAGGGTTGCAGTCTTCCCACTCACCGAATGGTAGTACAGTACGTGGACAACAGAATATAATTGAAACGGAAAGCAAATAACAACTTCTGCAGCAATAACAAACTAGCCTACTGATAGTGTGTAGAACGTGGAAAGCAAATTACCGAATACTGTTGCAACGATAAGTAAATAACAATAGAAAGTAAATAACAAAAGATAAACGACAGTCATTTGGAATTCTGGACTTGAGCCGAACGACTGGTAGCTTGCTTTAAACGGTGCGCCTCATCCAAACGTTGAGTTTTGAGTTGTCCTACCTTAATCACTTCAGAACTGCACTTCCTCTTCGACAGAACCCTAAGTCTTTAGTTCCTCCTCTCTAAGCCTCTCTGTGCCGTTTGTCTCTTCTTCTCCAGAGAGCATCCTAACAATCCCTACCCCTTAAAGCACCTTGCCCACAAGGTGTGGGTAAAGGTTGTGCAACCCCCATAGGGACTCCCAAGTGTTGTTTTCGGCCTCCGTTCCCACCCATTTGATGAGAACTTCGGTGACAGCGTGATGGCCTATCTTCTTCATCCTTCGGTCGATAATAGCCTCTGGTTCGGGTAAGATCTCACCCTCTACGTTTACTGGAGGTAGCTTTGGTAATGGATCGATGTGGTCACCCAATTTACGTTTCAAACATGAGACGTGAAAAACTGGGTGAATCTTGAAACTGAGTGGGAGATCAAGCTTGTATACGACACTGTCGATTTTGTGGATGATGCGAAATGGTCCATAAAATCTTGGGGAAAGTTTGAGGTTTCATCGAACAGCTACTGATTTCTGT
>QEOT01001237.1:84397-118624 GCA_003123785.1 Pterocarya stenoptera
GTGTGCAGAACGTGGAAAGCAAATTACCGAATACTGTTGCAACGGTAAGTAAATAACAATAGAAAGTAAATAACAAAAGATAAACGACAATCGTTTGGAATTCTGTACTTGAGCCGAACGACTGGTAGCTTGCTTTAAACGGTGCGCCTCATCTAAACGTTGCGTTTTGAGTTGTCCTACCTTAATCACTTCAAAACTGCACTTCCTCTTCGACAGAACCCTAAGTCTTTAGTTCCTCCTCTCTAAGCTTCTCTGTGCCGTCTGTCTCTTCTTCTCCAGAGATCCTAACATCGTTTAGCTCGTCAATGGTGCTTAACTGTGTGGACGATTCTCTTTAAATCTTTTTTTTTTTTTAATTTTTCAAAGGATCGATCGTCAAAGACCTTACAGAGCCCAGGTAAAAATGGTTGACTTCCGAAAGTTGATGGACTTTGGAACGAACCCATATATATAAATATATATATATATATTTATGTGTGTTGCTAGAACTCTGACCACGATGTAGATTTTATTTATTTATTTTATAATTTTAATAGAATATATAATATTATTGCTTAGAGAAAAAAAAGTCAAGAGCTTAGAAAAAGAATATACAATATTATTTTTGACTAGACAAAAATTCAAATGACAAAAATTTGCATTACACGGAAAAGACTTTCCCAAATTTGTTTTTTGGGAATACCATGGATCTCCATCCGGAATTGAACTTCTCTGAGAGTTTGTCGCCTACATTAATACTTATGAAATCACTAATTGTTCCGATGCTTAAGCTGATTGATTTAATTATTTTGATTGATTTAATTATTTATATTATATTCTTAATTAAGAATCTCCCTTACATATAAGTCAGACTTTCTCTCAATAACTAAGCTCAATTTGTAAAATATTTGATTAAATTAGATATAGTTTATAGTAAAGATTCGAATTTAAGTCTTTGATACCATGTAAAATTATCACTTATTCTAAAAATTTTAAAAAATAAATTTAATTATTTATATTATATTGGATATTATTTCCTCGCCAATCACCAATCACTTTCGTCCAAATTAATTGATTCTATAATATTATATGGGTTACCAATCACTAGAAAGTCTATAAGATTTTCCTAGAAAGTTTATGATCATTTTCCATTTTGATGACATTCATGAATTCATGACGTAATAATATTATTATTGCATGTTGGGGTATTATTTTCAATTGTTTCACTCCACATTAAAACAAGAAAAACGAAAAAAGAAGTCACAATATTGAATATACACAAACGGGGGAGACTAGAATTTGCGTTAAAAAAATATTATTAGTGAACAGTAAATTTGAATTAGCTAATTAAATTCTTTGCTGCTTATTTATGTCAAAGTTTTAAAGTCTGAACCAAACCACCAATAGAAAATCATAATCATAGCATAGATAATGACTGTCTCGATCGTTGGGGCTTACAACAATTATATTATAACTTGCACAAAATGAAAGCTAATTAATATGCCCCATTGGATCTTCATAGTCATGGAGTTCATCTAAAATTTTGGTTTGCGCAACAAGTTGGGGCTAGCTTCCAAATAAACTTTTAGATGGCCCATGCATGAAGAAGAAATCTTCATAGAATTCTTTCACTATTCTCTGTAATTTGATGTGTAAAATATAAGTGTAATGTCCATATTTTATAATCCTCTTAAATATATATAGTTATACATGACAGGTGATCAATATATATGTAAATATGAATGGAAGGTAGGTTCCTTTCTTTCCACGACTATGAGTGAAAAATGTACGTACCATTTACTGCATAGAGAAAGATGATGACGACGTGTAAGGCCAAAATTGTAGGCCATAGTCCTGCATAAACCTGCATCCTCGACTTACTACGACAAGTTTGTGTATATTTGTTAAATACGGTTAATTCGAATTATTTTAAGAGCGGAATTTTCATAAGGCCAGATCTTTGCTGGTCTTACAACCTATATCATTTTGTTGTTTGCACATCTACGTCACTTATAGGAGGCTACTAGAGTCTCCTAAAAAGTCCACACTTCATTATCAAGAGATCTAGATGATTTCTCTAGGAAATTGTAAAGAGAGATGAGATCTTTTCTTTTATACGTTCACTTTTTCACTCTTCTTAATTTAATGTACGTAAAACTCTTATTTAACGAGTTTTCATGTAAGAGGTTAATTAACTTCCCTGAAGTTAAGTGGTAGTGGTGGAGAGTTAATTTTAATAACTTCCCCATCCATGTTGACACAATATGGGTCTTGGAGTACCCACTACCAACATTATTCATCACTAGTTTGATAATTTATAAATGTCATCACTACTACTAGTCTTTCCCGAATTTTTCATATACCGGCAATCGAACCATGTGTATTTTGGATCAAAATTTGCCACATAATAATTAGCAATATTGATGGTATATATAATAAGTTTAAGAATAATGATGGAGTGAAAGTGGCCCCTATTATGGAGTGATCTGTTATTGAGTGGCCTTGATTATCTACAATCTGTTTGATCGTGTTTTTGTTGTTCTTCTCTGATTTGCATACACATGCAAAATACTTAGTATTCCTATCACCATGATGTAACCATCTCTGCTTGGCTCTCTGCTTCCATTTGAGTTCATCATCCTTAAGATAGCTCTTCACTTCTCTTTGAAGCTGTTGAATCGTACGAGCATTCTCACCACTTGCTGAAGCTTGTAAATCAACAATTTCCTTCATTTTTGCTTGTTTCTAGTAATAGAAGAGTTCCATTCCTTGATAGCCTATTTGCACTTAAAGAGTTTATCTTTGACCCTTGAGCATCCATGATCTCCATTAGAAGCCAACCTCCATGCCTCTCTGATAGTGTCTGAGCAACCTTCTTTTAGCTACCAAGCAGCTTCCCATCTAAAGAGATAATGTCTTCTTCTTTCATTACCACTGATGTAATTAGAGCTGGAAGTATCAGAAACAACAATGTGGATGGGATTATGATTAGATTTGATGGCAGGTAAAACTGAGCAGCAAGAGTAGTTGAAGTTTTTATGCCATTCAGGCTTACCAATGACTCTATCAAGTCTTTCTTTGGTAAAGCTTTGATCTCTCCTTTTATTGGACCAAGTAAGTTGCTGGCCTATAGTATGAACTTCACTTAGAGCACAGAACTCAAGAGCTTCCCTGAAATTCTCCATTTGCTTGTAAGGTCTAGACGCTGCTCCACTTTTCTCATCTTGATGTTTAATCTCATTGAAATCCCAAGCACAAAGCCACGGTATGTCTCTATTTGGTTTCAAGTGCTTAAGCAAGGTCCAGCTACTTTCCCTCTTCGTGTCTCTGGATGACCATAGAATCCAGTAAACTGCCAGGGAGATACATTGGGAGCCTCTGAGATAATTGCATTAATATGCCATCTCGTATAACTAACAAGCTGAACATCCACCATATTATTCCACAAGATAGCCAAACCTCCACTACAACCAATACTTTCTACAACAAAGCAGTTATCAAACTTCAGATTAACCTTATAAACTCAACTCTACTTTTATTGCACTTGGTTTCCATTAAGAAAACCAACTTGAGGGACTTTTCATTTGTCAAAAGACTCAGGATTATGACTGTTCAAGGGTTCCCAATCTTTCAACAGTTCCAACTTAAAGATTCATTGGCCTTGGCGGGACTAGAACTCAGCCTCCACCATTAAACATTCACTTTCACTTCTTGAAGGAGAAGAGCTCTTTCCTTTTTTTTGGATTGGGGCCTTCCACTAAATGCATTAATGAGGCCAAATAGAGTGTGTGGGCAAGATTAGCTGATGATAGGAGCTGAGTACCTCAGGGTACTATTGTTATTGGGGGATTTCTTTTATTTAGTGGTTGGATTTCAAAATGTCTAGATGACTTATGGAGACTTATGTAAACTCTTGTTCATTTTATTATGTTATTTAAGATATGTGGAGGAGTTTATCTATTTTATTGGGTTTATTATGTTGAGAATCTGACAGAAGAGTATGTGTAATTAATCAAACTAAAGGAATTTATGTTTTTGGAGCCTTTAGAAATATATATTTGGATTTGCAGAATATATTAGCATTGCTGAAGTTGATTATTAGGTAACAGGAGTTAACTCCCTGGACTTCCGGGATCAAGGTGTTATAGTTGGTATCAAAACCAGGTTTGAGATTCTGCAGACTTTATAGATTGAGGTTTTCGAGATCTGAGGTTTAGACTTTGTAGACTTTAAGCAAATGATTTATCATGACATTCGAGGTTTATTCTAAGAAATAGGTAAGTTGCCTTGAGGTCAGGTGGTAGGAAAGGATCTGGGATATGATTGGAGAATTTTGGGTTCTATGAATTATAGTATGTGAGTTCTAATCATACACTAAGACTTAGGCGTAGAAAATGTTACGGCATGAATTTTAGTGAGACTCAAGATTTTAGAATATGTATACCTTAAGTTGATTAAAAATATGGTTAGGAATGGGTAAAACAAGAAAGTTTTGATTTTTTTTTTCTAATTATTTCTTTTGTATCTATATTTATGTTTATATATACATTTAGTATATGTGAGTTCCTTCTTTAGAACGTTTAACCAAGTTTAAGCTTACAGGATGACGTCTCGTCGCTGAGTATGAAATCTTACGGATTTGAAAGAAACCAACAATCAGGGAGGCTGCATATTCGAGCAATTTAATCGTAGCCATCCTCCCACATTTGATGGAAGAGGCTATTCAAACGCAGCGGTTGATTGGATTCAAGACATGGAAGAAATATTTAGTGTCCTGGAAAAGCTGAGGACAAGCATGACGTAATCACAGGTAAATCCTCTCCTTTCCTCCAATTAAGTTACCTTTTGTTAAAATTTTGGACTACTCATGTAATTATCTTTATGGATTATATCAACGTAATCACAGGAATTTTTCCTTTTTTTCTCGATAAAGCTACTATTTTGTTTGACTCTAGAGCTACCCACTCGTTTATTTTAATGGATTATGGCACGTTTTGCCTTGTGGAAGTTGAAAAGATGGACAAGTTAATAGTCTCAACCCTAGCGGGAAATTTAGTGACTTGTAACAAGATTCTGCTTGGGTGTCCAATAAAAATTAGAGAGAGAGAGAAATGCCAACTAATCTAGTAGTAATCCATATGATTGGGTTTGATGTAATATTAAGAATGGATTGGTTAGCTTCCAATTATGCCAGTATTGATTGTTTTAAAAAGGAGGTGGTATTCAAACCTCCAGATGGAAATGAGTTTCAGTTTACGGGATCCAGGGTGTGTGCCCTATTATCAATTATATCTGCTGTTCAGGTTGGCAGGCTAATTCGTGATGGGTCTCAGGGATATTTGGCCTATGTGGAGGATGAACCAAATTAAGAATTGAAGTTAGATGATGTCCACATAGTGAACGAGTATCCAGAGGTATTCACTAAGGATTTGTTTGGGTTACCACCAGATCGAGAAGTGAAGTTTGACATTGAACTAGTCCTAGGTATGGCATCTCTTTCCAAGGCCTCTTACAAAATTGCACCATCTTTGTTGGTAGAACTCAAAGAACAACTACAAAATTTAGTAGACAGGGGTTTTATTAGGCCCAATATGTCACCTTGGGAAGCTCCAGTCTTGTTTGTGAAAAAGAAGGATAGATCGATTAGAATGTGTATTGATTACAGAGAGCTTAACCGAGTAACCATGAAGAATAAATATCTATTGCTCCACATAGAGGATTTATTTAATCAGTTGCCAGACACTCAAGTATTTTCCAAGATTGATCTCAGATTGGGGTATCATCAATTGAAGATCAAGGTAGAAGATGTGCCTAAGACAGGTTTCAGGACCGGATACGGTCATTATAAATTCTTGGTCATTCAATTTGGCCTAATTAACGCCCCAATTGCATTTATGGAGTTGATGAATTGGATATTTCACGAATTCTTGGATAGGGTTGTGGTAATATTCATTGACGACATATTGATATACTCCAAGAGCAGAATTGAACATGAAGAACATCTAAGACAAGTACTTGGGACACTTAGGAATAAAAAGCTATTCACTAAGTTGAAAAAGTGTGAGTTTTGGCCTGAGTGCATTTAATTCTTGGGTCATATAGTTTCAAAGGACGGCATCTCAGTAGACCCAGGGAAAGTTGAAGCAATAATTAATTGGTCACCACCAACCAATATGCATGAAGTTAGAAGTTTCTAGAGATTGGTTGGATATTACTGTCGGTTTAAAGTTTCTCTAAAATAGCAATTCCTCTTATCGCCCTTACCAAGAAGAATAATAAGTTTGAATGGACTACAAAGATGAGGAAAGCTTCCAAGAATTGAATAAGAGATTGGTGACAGCTCCAGTTCTGACAGTTCCCAATGAGGGGAGGATTTTTGGTTTACAGTGACTCATCAAGGTTGGGTTTGAAGTGTGTATTGATGCAACACAGGAAGGTTATAGCATACGCTTTACGGAAATTGAAGGCATATGAACAAAATTACCCCATGCATGACCTGGAGTTAGCAGTAGTTACTTTTGCACTCAAGATTTGGCGGCATTATTTATATGGGAAAAAGTGCGAGATCTACACGGATCACAAGCGCTTAAAGTATTTCTTTACTTAGAAGGAGTTAAATATGAGACAGAGGAGATGGCTTGAATTGATCAAGGATTACGATTGTACCATTAACTATCACCCATGCAAAGCTAATGTGGTAGCTGATGCACCAAGTAGGAAGTCTATGGGACCAACACTTGCAACTCTTACTATTCAGCATCAATTGCTAATGGACATGAAAAGAGCTGGTATAGAGATTTTCACTAGTAATCGACAGGCGGTCGTGGCCAGTTTGACAATTCAACCAACTTTGGTAGATATAATTAAGGCCGCCCAGAAAGAAGATTCATGAATAGTAAGACTTGTTGAAGAAGTAAGAAAAATGGATAATTCCAAGTTCAACATTTTTTATGATGGGGCATTGAGATTTAGAGGTAGATATTGTGTGCCTAACAACGATGGGGTAAAAAGGGTGATTCTTGAGGAAGCACATCATTCTCTTTACACTGTCCACCTAAGGAGTACCAACATGTATCGAGATATGAGAGAATGCTTTTGGTGGAATGGTATGAAAAGGAAAATTGTGAAATTTGTAGAGCAGTGCTTAATGTGCCAACAAGTGAAGGCAAAACATCAGAGAACGGCCAGATTGTTGCAACCACTTCAGATTCTAGAATGGAAATGGAAATATATCTCCATGGATTTTGTGACAGGACTACCATGGTCACTAATTGAACAGGATGCAATATGGGTGGTAGTGGATCATTTGATGAAGACTGCTTACTTTGTGTCCATCAAAGTTTCATATAAGTTGGAGAAATTAACGGAGTTGTATGTATAAGAGATAGTAAGATTACATGGGTACCGGTATCGATCGTATCAGATAGAGATCCTCGATTCACTTTGAAGTTTTGGAGAGTCTATAGGAGGCTATGGGCACCATCTTGAATTTTAGTATTGCTTTTC
Source organism: Pterocarya stenoptera (assembly GCA_003123785.1). Lineage (NCBI taxonomy): Eukaryota > Viridiplantae > Streptophyta > Magnoliopsida > Fagales > Juglandaceae > Pterocarya > Pterocarya stenoptera. The sequence continues at coordinate 91,883 of QEOT01001237.1, forward strand.
ACCCTTAGATGGATGGAGAGACGGGAAGGACTATTCAGATTTTGGAGGACATGTTAAAGGTGTGAGTATTGGATTTCAAGGAGACCTGGATGCCACACTTGCCCCTAGTTGAGTTTTCTTATAATAATAGTTATCAGGCTAGTATTGGGATGGCACTGTATGACACACTATATGGTAGGAGGTGTAGATCTCCCTTGTATTGGGACGAAGTGGGTGAAAGATAAATTCTAGAGCCATAAATCATACAAAAAACAACAGAGAAGATAGAGACTATTCGAGCTAGGATAAAGGCAACACAGAGTTGACAAAAGAGCTATACAGATAATCACCCTTGCCAACTGAAGTTTGAGGTTGGAGACAAGGTATTTCTAAGGATTACACCGATGAAAGGAGTTATGAAATTTGGAAAAAGGGGTAAGTTGAGCCCTAGATATTTTGGGCCCATTGAGATTATTGATCGGGTTGGCCCGGTGGCTTATAGGGTGGCTCTACCACCGACACTCTCGGGAGTGCACAACATATTTCATGTGTCTATGTTGAGGAAGTACATCATCGACCCCACCCACATTATCGTTCATGAGCCCTTTCAGATTCAGGAAAATTTGACATACGCTGAAAAACCAATGCAAATTCTAAAGCGGAAAGAACAAGTGCTGCGGACTTGAACCATTCCTTTGGTTAAAGGCTTGTGGAATAATCACGCTACTAGTAAAGCTTCTTGGGAATTTGAGGAAGAGATGCGAGTCAAATACCCACATTTATTTGATGGGAATTTTGATGTCTTGTAGCAAATTTCGTGGATGAAATTTTTTTTTATGGGGGGAGGATGTAATGCCCAGGCCTAGGGCCCAAGCCTAGACCAAGCCCATGAGAAGCCAATGAGGGGGACCGAAAACGACATCGTTTTGGTATGTATCCTTTCCTTTTTAGCTTTCTCTCACTCAACAGTTTCTTCACCTTTCAGTTTTCTTCATCCCAATAATCCCTCCACCCCGACACAAGCCACCCACCTCTGCAGTTCTCTCCTTTTTTTCTCACATCAAAACCTCTCTTAACATATCTCTCTCTCTCTCTCTCTCTTTCTCTCTTCCTATCCTATGATTTTTGGTGACTTTGACTGTTACAATTCATGGGTCTCTATGGATCATTGTCGCCGTAAACCATCCTCACAGAATACGTGATCAATCGTCTGCTAACTCCCTTCATGCCGGTAAGCCCACACCCTTCTCTCTCTCACACACACACACACACTCTCTCTCTCTAAGTTCCAGACCTCTCTCTCTCTCTCTATGTTCATCTCTTCACCAATAGTTATAGGTTTATCTCAATTTTATCTCTTTGAAATTTTATTTCTTTTCTTTCCCACTAAGTAGCCATGCGACACCCCCTCCCCCTTGGTTCGAGCGCTTTGTTGTTAGGTGTAGCATTTCTGACTTCAGCAAGCCCAATCATCCTCCATTTGCTGAGGTCCTGCAATACACATTTAGATTGAAAGAAAAACAAGGCAACAAAATTTTCGTTAGTCAACTTGGAAGCATAAATAAGATTGACATGAAAAGATGGAACATAGAGAGCATTGTGTAAAATAAATCAGAGGAGACTTTGACAGAACCAATAAAACTGATGGGAACTGAGTGACCATTTGGTAAATGGGCTGAGGAGGGTTTGGTTAGGATTTTTATAGATATAAATAGATGAGGAGAGCAGATCATGTAATTTGTTGCTCCAGTATCTAATATCCAAGGAGAAGTATGATTTAACGAGGTATTAGCTAAACAAAGGATATGATTATTACCTGATGTAGAGGCAGTGTTAACTGCAGAATTAGGATTGACAGAAGAAGTGGATAGGCTATTGGCAAGAGTAATCAAATTCTGTATTTGCTCTTGAGAAAAAAATATATTTGGGTTGTTTAAGTTTTGCTCCATAGAAGATGCAATGTTTGCATTGGGCAATCGTGTAGAATTGATTCTCTTTCCTCGAGGCCCTTTCCATCCTGGTGGATGGCCTATAAGCTGGAAACACTTATCTACAAGATGTCCAGAGAATCCACAATGGGAACAGATGACATCTGACTTGCCTCTGACTTTGCTGAACTTAACAGCAATTGAAGAAGTTTGTGAGGATGGTTGTGCAGCAACCATAGCATGAGAATCATGAGGGATATGTACAGCATTAGTTAAATAACACTGGCTCTCTTCTTGTATCAGTAAAGAGAAAACCTTGCCCATTGATGCAATGGAGAAAGAAGCAAAAGTTGGCTTCAAATTGCTGAAAAAGAATCATGTAGACCAATCAAGAACTTCATGAGATAGTCGGCTTGTTGTTGATCAGCAAGGTTCTTTAATACTGCACAGGTACACTTTTCCATAAATCCACAATTACAAGTTGGAAGGGGACGTAACTAATGTATTCATCCCATAGTGCTTTGAAACCACTAAAATACTCGATGATTGAATTTGAGCCCTGGGAAATAGAACTTAAGGATTTTTCTAAGGCAAAAACTCTTGGACCATCATTGCGCAGGTATCGAATCTTTAATTCATTCTAGATGTCAACAGCACTGTTGAAGTAAAAAAGACTCCCTCGAATCTCTTTTGCAATGGAATTCATTAGCCAAGAAAGCACAAGGTTGTTTGCCCTCAACCAGGCGGCAGGCAGTCTTGAGTCGAGCATTAGTAAGATCAGGTTAAGGTAAACTTCCATCAATGAAAGCAACTTTTTTCTTGACTGTGAGAGCAATTGTGATGGATCGACTCCAAGCCACTTAATTATCACCAGAAAAGATCTTAGATACAAGAAGAGCTCCAGGATTATCCAATGGATGTAGATAGTAGTAACTTGAGGAATCATTAGATGGATTCCCCAAAGGAGGAGAAAAATTATTAGAAGAAGAAGAAGCATTAGAGAATTCTGCCATAGAAACAGAAGAAAGAAAGCAAGAATTTGTGTAGAAAAAATCAAGAAGGCAGCGGAATGTTTATGGACGATGATACCATGTAAAGTTGTGTAACTTGAAAAATCAAAAACAGAGAACTTGAAATGTAAAGGAAGAATTGAGAGCAAATTCAATATGAACTTCTCATTAATTGGAATTAAGTCCTTTGTTACATTTACATCATTTCTATTTATAGACACATATGCTAACTAACTTGACTATACATAAGTCATTTACATGGCATTTTAAGTAATTAATCTCATCTGCATTTAGACTTAATTTAACTATCAGTTGAAGTCTCTTTTGATCTTTTCTGTTTAGCTTCCCTTGACTTAAATTCCAAAGCTTCAATTTGAGTTTGTATATTCCAACAAACCCTTCACTAGAATTTTAGTGGAACACAGTAAGCATCCCTCACTGTTAACTCCCTTGTTTTCATTCCTCTCCCTTTCCCTTTAAATGTTTAGATCTAGTTCTCATTCTCACTATTTTTCTCTTTGTGTCTATGTTTATATTTTTTTTCTTTTTCTTTTCTTCTCTTGTTTCGAATCCTAACCCATCTTGATGTACACAGAACGCCAATGCCACTTTTCATAGGTTGCCGTTGTCTACACAGAAATCCTGCCTGATAGTAGTGAGTCTCTTCAAATTTTGTTGAGTAATTTTCTAATTCTCTCTCTCTGTGCACTTTCACTAACTTATCACTCACATAAATTTGGCACAGATCGTTTCCCTTCCCCGTAGTGTATCACAACTGTTTGAAGCCACAGAAATTCCCTCACCAACGTAGGTAATGCCCTTGTTCAATAATTACCATTGTGGTACATTACCCAACTCTTGAGTGTAATTTAACGTCACTACTTTATATCACAGGACAACGCCAGCGCTCTAGACCATGTTGTTCCGCTCTTTAATTCCACGAGCCACACACACGAGTTTAGGTAAGATATTCAGACCTTTAGGCTCATTATTGGCATCGTTACGTGTGTGTTATATATGATTGGTTAGAAGTTGCTGGAAAATTTTAGATGAGGTCGGTTTAACTAATAAAAATTCGTAGTGTCTTGTTATTTGCTGGTTTCTGTTGGACATGTCTTGAGACTCAAAATTGTGGAGTTTTCAAGTGGAGGAGACGTGATGCATGCTGCTGTTTGAGGTTGAGCAGTGGATTGGTTGGGTCATGGTGTTGCTGTCTGGATTGTGTAACATGTGGAGAGTGGGTATAATTGTGGGCTGGTGATGATTATGTGATAGCGTAGTCGGTTAAATGGTGGAGTGATTCACAAGAGTAAATTGGTGTTGGTTGGTTGTAGAATTTGTTTGTTTATGGGCTGATTTACATACTTAAATGGTTACAAACTTGTTATATTCTATTCTTAGGGAAGTAAAGTTTTTGTTAGCTAAGTTTATGTACTGGATGGGTTATTAACGTGTGAACAAATGTTTTCTGATTTAGGTTATTATGATACGATTAGATTATGGTCACAAAACGTAGAAATTACACTATCTGAGTCAGGTAAGTGGGGTTCCTACGCTAAACTTTGCATTAAAAAGAAATAGATTGAGGTTAATTTATGAAAAACAAGCATGTTATGCTTTGAAAAGAAAACTTAAAAGCAATCTTAGTTATGTGTTCTGCATTACTCATGAAATCTGTATAAAAGAAAAAGTATTTTTCTCATGACTGTGTAGACATGAGCAATATCTTGGCATTCTATTTCTGAACTGTGCAAAAAGAGTGAATATGAAATATGAAAATTTGTGCATGTGATATGAAGATGTTCTAAATATGTTTTTAACATTTGAAATGATCTGAATCTATTTAGTACTTTGTTTTGATATGATGTGGCATCTGAAAAATCTTTGGCATGACTTTTTGATTCTGTATCTAATTTTGTTTCTGTTTTGTTCTGTTAAGGTCCTGCCATGGGTATAATAGTGGTATACAGCCTTGCCATGGGCATAATAGTGGTACACGGCCCCTCCATGGGTAATAATAGTCATATACACCTTTTCACATTTTTTAACATATTTAAATACATTTAAAAAATAAAAATAAAAATACACCAATACATTTAAAATCACTTCCTTAATCACTAAGTTAAAAAAAATGACCAAACAATCAAATGGAGTGGGCATAATAGTATTTTTCTATAATTTATATACACACATATATAATAAAGTACTATACTTATAAGTGTATTAGATTATGACGAATTAAGCTCGTTGCAATGCAAGCCATGGGGAAAGAACATTTTTTTTTTTATAAGTAGTGAAAGAACATTAATTAATTGAGCTTTGTTAGGTACAAGCGGTTTGGTGCACCAAATCGCATACCAATTTGGCATTATTTTTTTATTAAAAAGAAAAATTTTTTTAAAAATGAGAAAAGAAAAGATCCTTCGTGTCATAAAAATTATTTCTGTCTTCAATTCACATCATTTTTTTAAATGGATTTCTTATATATCAATATTAATATACAATTTGATACGCAATCTCGCTTGCAATAAGATTTTTCCTAATTAATATCTAGGGTCAAAGATTTGTACGTGTCACGTTAATTAAGACAGCAAGTAGTACTAGTACTGTTGGACAAGCAATAGCCAAATTCTTTGAAAGCATGAATGCCACGTAACCGAAAATTAAACTAGGTTTTAAAAGACAACATTCCTCAGCTTCGTTTTCTTTCTAACTTTTCGATAAGTAAAAGGAAAAAAAAAATTATATTCTTTACATATCTTGCATTGGACATCAAGGTTAAACACCTAATATTTTCTTTTTCATTAAAAAAAAAAAACCCTAATATTTTAGCTAGTCTTTGTTCATTTTTATTCCGTTTAGATTCAGGGATGAGATGAGATAATTTTAGATAAGTTGAATAAAATATTATTTTTTAATATTATTATTGTTTTACAATTTGAAAAAGTTGAATTTTTTATTATATTTTAAATAAAAATTTTAAAAAAAATTATAATGATAAGATAGATGAATTGACGTAAGTTTCTAATCCAAATAGGGGTAAACACGGGTGAAATCCGTGGGGTACGTACAACTGCCACCAAAAATCTTTCCTGTAAAATCAGATGCACTGAAATAGAAATCACAGCAAAGCAAATAGTACTATTTTTTGTTCATTTTCTATATTAAGATATTACAAAGTATCGAGCTGATTAGCTCACTAGTGAAATGCTATTCTTCATGGCAAGCATATTTAACTAGTTTTTTTTNTTATTAACGTGTGAACAAATGTTTTCTGATTTAGGTTATTATGATACGATTAGATTATGGTCACAAAACGTAGAAATTACACTATCTGAGTCAGGTAAGTGGGGTTCCTACGCTAAACTTTGCATTAAAAAGAAATAGATTGAGGTTAATTTATGAAAAACAAGCATGTTATGCTTTGAAAAGAAAACTTAAAAGCAATCTTAGTTATGTGTTCTGCATTACTCATGAAATCTGTATAAAAGAAAAAGTATTTTTCTCATGACTGTGTAGACATGAGCAATATCTTGGCATTCTATTTCTGAACTGTGCAAAAAGAGTGAATATGAAATATGAAAATTTGTGCATGTGATATGAAGATGTTCTAAATATGTTTTTAACATTTGAAATGATCTGAATCTATTTAGTACTTTGTTTTGATATGATGTGGCATCTGAAAAATCTTTGGCATGACTTTTTGATTCTGTATCTAATTTTGTTTCTGTTTTGTTCTGTTAAGGTCCTGCCATGGGTATAATAGTGGTATACAGCCTTGCCATGGGCATAATAGTGGTACACGGCCCCTCCATGGGTAATAATAGTCATATACACCTTTTCACATTTTTTAACATATTTAAATACATTTAAAAAATAAAAATAAAAATACACCAATACATTTAAAATCACTTCCTTAATCACTAAGTTAAAAAAAATGACCAAACAATCAAATGGAGTGGGCATAATAGTATTTTTCTATAATTTATATACACACATATATAATAAAGTACTATACTTATAAGTGTATTAGATTATGACGAATTAAGCTCGTTGCAATGCAAGCCATGGGGAAAGAACATTTTTTTTTTTATAAGTAGTGAAAGAACATTAATTAATTGAGCTTTGTTAGGTACAAGCGGTTTGGTGCACCAAATCGCATACCAATTTGGCATTATTTTTTTATTAAAAAGAAAAATTTTTTTAAAAATGAGAAAAGAAAAGATCCTTCGTGTCATAAAAATTATTTCTGTCTTCAATTCACATCATTTTTTTAAATGGATTTCTTATATATCAATATTAATATACAATTTGATACGCAATCTCGCTTGCAATAAGATTTTTCCTAATTAATATCTAGGGTCAAAGATTTGTACGTGTCACGTTAATTAAGACAGCAAGTAGTACTAGTACTGTTGGACAAGCAATAGCCAAATTCTTTGAAAGCATGAATGCCACGTAACCGAAAATTAAACTAGGTTTTAAAAGACAACATTCCTCAGCTTCGTTTTCTTTCTAACTTTTCGATAAGTAAAAGGAAAAAAAAAATTATATTCTTTACATATCTTGCATTGGACATCAAGGTTAAACACCTAATATTTTCTTTTTCATTAAAAAAAAAAAACCCTAATATTTTAGCTAGTCTTTGTTCATTTTTATTCCGTTTAGATTCAGGGATGAGATGAGATAATTTTAGATAAGTTGAATAAAATATTATTTTTTAATATTATTATTGTTTTACAATTTGAAAAAGTTGAATTTTTTATTATATTTTAAATAAAAATTTTAAAAAAAATTATAATGATAAGATAGATGAATTGACGTAAGTTTCTAATCCAAATAGGGGTAAACACGGGTGAAATCCGTGGGGTACGTACAACTGCCACCAAAAATCTTTCCTGTAAAATCAGATGCACTGAAATAGAAATCACAGCAAAGCAAATAGTACTATTTTTTGTTCATTTTCTATATTAAGATATTACAAAGTATCGAGCTGATTAGCTCACTAGTGAAATGCTATTCTTCATGGCAAGCATATTTAACTAGTTTTTTTTCCCACTGAAATAGACCCTCAAGCATGCATGGAAGGCAAGGTGGAGGTAAAAGAAAATAAAAGATTTCCCAAACAAAAAATTGCTAAGTTGCTACAAGAAAATGCTTTCGATTATATATAGACCCAATATTCTGATAGCGGTTCTCATTACCTGAGGTATGATCATTTCGCATAGAAAATATTTCATAGTGAAATTGTTGCCTAAATCCCCAGTCTACATGATTCATGGCCTTCATGCAATTTAAATAGATCAGAACATGAATCACTTTCTCTATGAAAAGCATCGAGTCATCCGACAGAAACTTAAATTAAAGAGTTCACATCACTTCAGAAGGGCAGCAACCAGCTCCTCCTTCAACTGCTCTGCAGTGCCACCTTGAGTCCGAATGGAAAATGTATGAATAACCTTGCCATTCTCCGTTGAAACATTTGAATCTTGAGCTACAATTTGATGTTCCCTGAACGCTTGGATGACACCAGAAACCGGATGAGCATCCAGTGGGCAGCCTATCCTCACAACTGAATCCTCTTGTCTTGCCTGAAAATCAATCTCTGTTGCTGAGAGCTGCTTGTGCTTAGATTTTTCCACCTCCTTCTCGGTTTCCAAAACCCTGATCTTCATCTGGAGATCGTTGATATAGGTAATGGCATCACCAAGCAGAGAGGCCTTGTCCATCTTAGATATATTCGGGACAACAGCTCTCAGTGCATAGAATCTCTGATTAAGCTTCTCGCGTCTCTGCCGCTCTGCTTCCACATGGTTCAATGGTTCTTCTCTACCATTAGCAGGCTTTCTCCCTCTCTTTCTGGGTTTCCGCTCATCAGGCTGAGATGATGAGTCATCCTTAGCAATCTCCATGCTAGAAACTATTGTTTGTGGATTAAAACCCCCAACTACCATTTGGTTCAACCGTGGAAACAGTTTTGCTTCATTATCATCACTTCGACACCCATTAGAAGAATTTCCATAAATAGTATTGGTACCTCTTGTTTGCACATCAAAAGAGTCTGGAGTAAAACCTGAATCATCTTCCACCTTTGGGGAAAAATTAATATTGACTGAGCAGGATTTTGTACCACCCAGACTAAGTTCATGTCCAAAAATCTTTGGAAGCACCTTTGACTGTGCAGAATTAGATTCCCCAAAAACAGTTTTAACTATGTCCACAGTATTCTGTTCTTCTGGAATTGATTTTATCGAACCAAACTCTACAACTCCAGATTTCACGGGTACAAACACCACAGTTTGGAACCCAGCTGACCTTGCTAGAAATGACCTCTGCTGATAATGACGTAAACAACTAGGCAAATCTGAAGCCCAAATTGATTTACCAGAAATATATGACTCCCCAAGTCCACGTGAGGAATCACATCGAAATGTAAAATACATCGAGGTGAGGTAGAACATCTCCATATCAGATACTCCATTCAGCCTTGCTGCAAAGTTCTCCTCGTCTGACCTACCAAAAGAAGCATGAAGCTTCTGAAGCACCAGCTTCTTCACCTCCTCTTTCCTCCCAACTCCATCCAAATTGTTATCCTCACCTCTGTTCCTGTCTCCAGCTCCCCCACCTTTTGGGTCACAGAAGTGTCCATCACCCCATATCAGGGCAGAACTACCAGACTTCAAGCTCACAATCCTCCAGAAAACTGCATAGTTCCAATCGGACCGTCTAACAAGCTGGGACAAGCCCTGCTGCACACCCAAATCACCAGACGGCGTAACTAAATTTGATATCACATTTTCAGAAGCTGATGCAACCAAGAACTCACATGCTTCTGTACCCAATACTGACTCCATCATCGCTCTGTCTTCTTCATTTAACCAAAAGTTCTCAACCATCTTTACCCTACAAAAGTTATCCTACGAAAACCCCCCCACCAAAACTCTCAAATTAGCTAAAAGAGACTTCAGAGAACTCAAGTGCAGCCAATTGATTAACTACACGAAGGCCTCCAAAAGAAAAATCTATAATTTAAATTTACACAAACATTTCACTTAGATCAAACAAATGTCCGAATCCAGATCAACCCAAATGGAAGATTTTTTAACTCGAAAACAATCAGTTTCTTCTAAAGCTAAACATCTTCTCAAATTAAAACCCCACGCAGCAGATCTTTCAAATTACGTCTTCGAAAAACCAATCAGTTCCCTCTTAAGCTCAATTCGCACTTAGATGCAGAAGTACAACACAGAATACCTACAAATTTCAGGACACCAGACACTAAGCAGATATTTGAGAAGATCCAAATACAAAAACTGATTAGTTCGTTTCAAAGATGTAGGTAGTTTCCACTTTCCAAGACTCGTAAAGGTACAAACTTGGAGCAATAGATTTTACCTGAGAATTAACATGGGGCTTTGGGCTTTCCCTTTTTTCGAGATCAGCTTCAAGATCCTCCAGTCTCATCTGACTGCCGCAGCACACAAGATGAGCCGTTCGGTTTCGACCTCAGATCTGAAACCTTATCATCCCCCAGTTAATTCTCTCATGCTAGTCCCACTTGCCTTTTCCATTTTTTATTTTATTTTATTTTATTTTGTTTTTTCTAATGACTAATTAATTTATTTTTCTGGTATGGTAAAGATGACACTGAAATGTTGAGAATATTTTCGCAAAGAGACGTGGTATACAGAAGATGCACATTCCTCCCAACTACTTAAAAATACGTGATTTTATTTTTTTACTCTTATATTTTATATTCAATTGGTGTGTAGGAGTGTCGAGCTTATGTCTTGAATTTTTCTTTCACAAATGAGTTTTGTTACATATTATCCACACACCGCACTTTTCTTATTTTTCTAATTTTTTAATAAACTTATTGAATTATTCTACTCATCATTCATATATCACATATTTAATAAGAGAAAAAATTAAAAATAAAAAAATATGATGTGTGGTGTATAGAGATAATGAATAGAATTTTTCTTCACAAATTTCAATGAAAATGGATATTATATATATTAAGTGCAAAACATAAGTCTACATCGAAGGATTGAGATTTCCTACAATTTTTTTTTTTTTTTTTTAAACTTTTAACCCTTTATATAATTTGAAGAGGGATAGACGCAACATATATAGTTCACTACATTTAAATGATTAGACAAAAAACTATAGAAAACCTTGATCGCAAATGTATTATTATTCCATATGATGTGTGAGTGTACTATGTCAGAAAAACATTTTTTTAAAGTTTGTATTCCACTTTGAAAATTTCAAGTAATATTTATAGTGGCCCTGCAAATTTTTTCAAATAGTATTAAAATTTAAATAAATATTGTAGGACATATTTCACGTATCTGTCTATCTACCTCTAATTGAGATCTTCAAGTTCAAACAAGTATTTCAAAAGTTAAAAAGATCTTTGATCTAGACATGCCAATAGCTTTAATTAGAGTTTTCAGCTTCTTATTTAAGAAAGTCGGTTATTTGTGTCCTCTGATAAAAGAGCATGCTCATTCTTGTGCTTAGATTTAGGATTTAATGTTTGCTTTGAACTTCATTTCATACCCTTGAGCTATGCTTAGTGGTATCCAAGGATGAAACCAGATGAAGATAACGCAAATTAACTTGAAATAATGACATTAATGTAACATGACAAAAGCTCTACACCGATCAAAAGTTTACAATCAAGCAGCTTGTCAGCTAAAACTAGACATCAAGAGAAAATACAGAGTGTTGAATAATAGGGCTCTCGTTGTTAGCAACTAATGAACCATTTTGATCACAGCAGCTTGTCGCGCCACTGGTTTTCAGCTGCCGGGAGGTGGGTGCAACCTTAGGCGCTGAAGGCGGCGGATGATGTTGCCGGCAAGGGAAGGCCATCTTTGAACCATACTTCGCTTCGGTACCACTCAATATCCTCGCGGCCCCAAGAGGCTTGATTATGAAAATGAAGATCACAAGTAGTACTACCAACACTTTCCTGGCAGTGTTTTTGGAAAGGTTTCTCCTACGAGAATACATTGTCCAATGAAGAAATGAAAGGAAGATTGCTAGAAAATTGTACTTAAGAGCAACTTGGGCTTTACAGGCTTGGTTGAAAGGATCAACTTGATCTGGCATTTATATATACAGCTTGTTGATGGATAAGTTCGTGATTATAAGGAATATGTTGTGTGAAAATGTCACATTATTTCTGGGAAAAGGGAACTACCGCCATTGGCTATCTTATTTCCACACTGAAAATTAATGTGTTTCGTGCTCCTGTCGAGGATGAACAAGTTCCAGAAAATGATGTAGCACTGACATACATTTCACTAGGTTCCATTATTTCTAGCTGGAAAAGGGAAGTTGCTATCTTATTTCCACGCTGAAAATAATTGTGTACGTTCTTGCTCCCGCGCGCCTGCTGGCCTCTATCTTAGAAGTTTTCTGGAAAGCTTCGTATGCTTTTAGTTACTAATTAATACACATACCCCATGGCATGAAGTCTAATTTCGCCTCATATGTTTCCAATTATTTCCATGTTGCTACAACGTTATTTATAATAACATTATTTTCTCTGAAATACTATAATCATATAAAATAATATAAACATGCTTAATTAGCGATTATTTGACTACATATTCTGAACAAACTGCTAATTAAAGTGGCATTTGCCCCGTCAATTTCTAAAGAGATCTATGTGGAAAATCCACTAATTAAGTTGAGCATAAATAATTATTAAAAACAATGACAAGAAAATAGTCAACTACCGCATTGGCAGCCGAACTTAAATCTGGCCTCTAAGTTCTTATTAAAAAAAAAAATCTTTTTTTTTATTTTTAAACACTTTTTTTTTTATCAAAGATTACTTATCATATCATCTTTCTAATAAAAGAGTGGTTACAATTTTTTTAATCATTTGAGGGGGTGATTGCAAATTGAAAATAGTTTGGGAGCTTTTTTATATAAATATATATATATATATATATATATAAACACGCTATTCTTTTACCAATTTTTATGATGTCATTTTATTTTGACCTTTTAATTCAGACGCGATACCATGATGTCAATCTGTAAAATTATTTTGTCAAAAAAAAAAAATGAGAAAAAAAAGTCCACTCCATTACTGTTACTCAACTTTTCATCATCCAAATAGCTAGGCTCCAAGCAATCACCAGGAATGATCTATTTCTATTTATTTTAGTATAAAATTTGTATTAGGATTAACACCTTATTATAAAATATCGATATTTTGATAATTTCATTTATTAATCTCATCCTTGTTTCAAGTACATAATAACTAAAATACTTTGTATTTTATATTTCTATTCTATATAAAATGAAATGATTTTATTTCGAAACTTGAACGGTGATCTAGAGATAGTGATTATATTAATATAGAATGCATGAATTATTTAAATTATGAAATAAAAGACAAGAAAAAGATAACTAAGTGTATTAAAATTGTGTAATGCTAATTTTATAGCAATTGATGATGACGCTGATTTTATGCAATATCAGTGCGTGGCATGAAAATTACAGACATTTTCGTGGAAGCTATGTGGAAGGCAACGTGAATGTGTGAAGTGGATATATATACATATATATATATATATATAAATGAAATCCAAGAAATTATCTGAGAGTACTGACGGCTAGCTAATGCAACTCCAACTTTGTCGACAAAATGCTAGAAATTCTCAAAGGGAAACTCATTCACCGACCCTGTATGACTTTTGGCGTGCCTATTTATTATGGATAGGGTTCAATACAACGTCTCCTTCCTTGCAAAGCTCTCCCTGATCTTTCTATTGCATCTCCTCCTTCAAGTCGTCTCTTTTCCTTATTTTATGTTTTGTCTTCCAATTTAGTCCATTAAAATTAGTCATTTTCGTGCTCTGCCTCTATATAGTATACATCACTATCGGAGAAAACTTCTGGAAAGCCCCACTTTCGGTGTTAGCTGCCTCCTAATATACAGAACAGCATGATTAGTCTTGCATTCACATTGCGATTTCAATCCAATCACCGCAATTTCTACAACATTCAAAACGCCATTCTCCTCATGTGTCTGTTTACAAATACATATATATTTGATGAGTAATGTTAAATATAAATTTTAAATAGATAAATTTCATATAAGTCATTTGTAAAAAAGTAGATCTTACAAATAAAAATTAATAGTTTTTTTAGATGATTTTTAGGTAAAATCTAATTTTTTACAAGAATTTAAATGAAATTTATCTATTTAAAATTTGAACAAATCATTTATCATGTTAAATATATATTAAACAAACGAAAATACTTTCCTACTGCCAGCGTTGGTACCGTGTCCAAGAAAAAACGTGTTTTGAGATTATGGGCAATTAGGGAAGTCCGAAGAATATTCTTTGTGAAGTTATTTATTTTAGTATTCTGGTTGACATTTTAGAGTATCTCCCACTCATACAGCAACGTTTTCAATTTGAGCAGTGCTATTGTATTTACAGTTTTATTTATAATTTTATTTTTTAATATTTATTTTGTTAATATTTTAAAATTAAAATTTATAATTTTTAAAATATCAATAATTAATATGTGACGAAATAAAAAAATTTATAATTTTCTTTTTAAGTAAATTTTACATTTTCCTTTCGGATTTGATATCCGCATTAATTACTAGGCTGTCAATGGATTGGGCCCCCTCGAGGGCTCGTCACCATCTTCCACCTCACGGCACTTCGTGCTTAACGACAAGGGAATTACACGAAAATGGGATTCAAATGGCAACTTTCATTAAGGTGTTAAAGATTATGATTACATAAAATACGTGACTCGTGTAAATCATGAAATAAAAAATAGAAAAAAAAATTGATAAATACGCTTTGCACCCTTTAATTACTGATGACTTTTCCACTTCGCACTCCAAAACAAAAACTAGCGTATTGCATCTTCAAGTTCTTGAAAAACATACACTTTGTACCTTTTAAAAGTGTAAAATGTACTTCTTAAAAAAAACAGAGAGAGACAGAGACAGAACAGAACATGCTAACTTAATTCATTCTTAAGTTTTGATATCATTTGGTTTTTTTGGGATTCTTTCCTCTCCTTTTTGGTACGATGAGAACAAGATTTCAGATAAGTGGCATGCAAATTGTATACAATTTCGTGGAAGCTATGTGAAAGGCATTTTGATTAATTTTCCATGTGATTGCCGTCACCATTGTAATAATCTGTCATTGGGGGATGAGTGCTTGAGGTGGGCAGAGAAGAGATTAAGCATACGGAAAATCATTTGTTTTGTTTGTAATTTGTTATGCAAAAGTGTAGTTTTGGCTCTAACATCAATAAGTCAAGACCTCCTCCAGCATGCGTCAACCAAGGACTCGCCAAGAAGTTGCAAACCGACCATACAAGTAGTTGCGCGCATGCAGCACAATCTTTCACCCCTTTGACATGTGTGTATGTACAGCCTAAAAGTTCATATCAGACAGTACTCTTATTCTTAATATGTATATATGGGCACGCAATCGTGGTGTTCTTGCTCTTGTTTTTCCTTGATTCTTTACAACATTTTCACTTCTTCCCTGTCAATCTATATAATCCGGGAAATCCCAAGTACATCTCCCACTTATTAGTGAAAAAGAGATCAGATCTTGAATCAGATAGATACACATCCATCTTCAGCTCAAACCATGTTCTTTGAGAGGCAAAGTATTTTCAATGCTGCAAAGGTGGTGATTATTATTTCCTTCATTCTAATTACCACCAAGCATATTGAGGCTGCAAGGCTTTTGGATGACCAGAAATCAACCACAATTAGTTCAGATTATAAGGTGTTATTTCCACAAAGTAAAGGACCGGTACCACCCTCTGCTCCTAATCCTTTGATTCCCAAACCTGATGATGGAGACGGCAACTGAAAAATTTAAGCCGATGAGAAGAGATATAATAAAATCTTAGCAATTCTTGTATTGTCAAGTTATGATTGTATTCGTTTATAACGTTAATGTTTTAATTCTTTTTTTCTTTCCTATATTAGTTTGCTCTTTAAGATAGTTTGGAATTCAAACGTTTTTATTGATGCAAGCTTTCGACCATGGTCCATGGCCTTGACATCATACACCTAACCTACCTTACTCTGTTATTATATGTCCTGCAAAACTGATGTGTTTCTGGGTATTACAAAAGACAAAGTACACGCCCGCAATTGCCCTCGAAAAAGCCTCTCTGCATGCGAGCCTTGAGAGCTGTCTTGATTCTTGGAACTTTTCATATAAAGAGGAAGCTTATTATTTCACTTTTAAAATTGATTACAGTGGTGATTCAGCCCAAATTCGATTAATATTCTTTTATGCCACCACTCTTTCTTTCTCAATTCTCTGTTTCTAATTACTCTAGTCTTACTTATTCACTAAGTTTTAAATTTTTTTTTATCATGTAGTCAGAATATAAAGGACCAAAAATATCGGAAAAGAGATGGATTGATGCTGCTTTTGTTCAATATTTTACTTTTTAGGGAAAAAGACAAACTCCAACCCCATTTACTATGCAATTCGTAATTTCTGCTAAAATTTTAAATTTCGGCATTATAACTCTGAAATTTCCAAGCAATTACGATGTAGTTTATGTATTTTCCTGATCTCGTCTTCTTTTGGTTGGATCAAATATCGTATATTGATCTCTTTATTTCTTTGGATAGAGAGGCAATCAAGAAAAGTTAAGTGAAAATATAGACATAAATTCGAGGGTGCTACCCGTTTGACGTTTAAACACGTTTATATTAAAAATGATAAATCACGTGCTGATGTATAATATGGGAATGATAAGTAGTATTTCTCTTATGCTATTTGACTTCAACCAACTTCATGGTGGTCCAATATATATGGAGCGTGATTAATGCTAAATATAGGTATAGGATGCATAAGTTCATCTGTACATGTCTTTCGGAAAAAAAAAAGGACCAATTATTGATAATTGATTTTTAATTTGTATGGTCCTATTTTCTTTGTAAAGAGTTTATATTGGACCCGCACGTTTTAAACCAGTACAAAATCATTTTCATTGAGGGTCTAAGCAAGGACGAAGTAATTATTATAAATTTGGAGGAGTCAGGTAATTTTAAGTCTAGAATAAATAGTTGAATTGAAAATTTTAAGGAACACCTTTAATAAATTGATCAGAAAATTGAGTTAAAAATAAGAAAGAAAAAAAAATTCATAATTGCATTGATCTTCCGCGCGCCATGAATACCAGTAATAATTTTATATCTAAACTTTTTATATATTGCCATTAAGAAAAGATATTGAAATATGGAGACAATCTATATAGGAATTATAAAAATGGGTAATATATATATATATAAAGTTATAAACTATAAACTAGTTTGTATTTTGCTGAATAATTTATATTAGTAACGTCATATATTCAAGTACTTTTTATCTAACATAATTGCGCATATTGCATTTTATATATTGCAATTAAGAAAAGAAGTTGAAATATGGAAACGATCTATATAGGAATTATAAAAAGGGCTGGGTAATATATATAAACCATAAACTAAGTTTATATTTTGCTGAATAATTTAAAAGCTTTTATCTAGCACAATTGCCTATTGCATAGCCAGCTATTCTCTAGTAAATGTGGGGGTTTTTTGAATATTATATTCTAATTTAATTTATTGAACTAAAATAGGAAAACAAAATGTATTATCATAAGACTTTTAAATGATACCAAATTCTAATTTGATGATATATTAATTAAAAGATCTATTAAAAAATTATTGACAATTTGCAAGCACCCTAAAAGATCGATGGGACTCGAATGAATGAAATGGAATATCACATTGATCTATATCCCATATATCATGATTTTGAGAAACTTTCAGATTTTCATTCATTCTTTTCACATTTTCCTTCGAACAGAATGATATTATAATAAGATCGTCCACTTCAATTAATTGCCCACGAGCTAGAATCAAGAAAAACAAATAGCACTATTTATATCTTCCGAAAGATAACACTTTATAGATCGATAACAACATTAAAGGAGCAGAAATTAACTTATAATATGAAAGCGAATATATATTCACTTCCTGCCAGATCGCATTGTCTAGTACTACGTACATGACCTTAAGCATATTATCTTTATCT
The DNA here is from genome assembly GCA_003123785.1 of Pterocarya stenoptera. Lineage (NCBI taxonomy): Eukaryota > Viridiplantae > Streptophyta > Magnoliopsida > Fagales > Juglandaceae > Pterocarya > Pterocarya stenoptera. The sequence goes on from QEOT01001237.1 coordinate 109,916, forward strand.
TCAGATAAATATATATATATATATATATATATATATGCTTCTTAAACATGCATGCACGCGTTTCTTACATATTTATCTTAGATGCTACGCACTCAGCAATGTATTAATGCACAATATGTACGTAGCATGTATAAGCAGCAAGTTTTAGGCATGATTGGGCGGGCAGTATCCAAAGGCACGGCTCCCCGGCGGCCTGTGGCTGTACCTGTGTTCCTTATCAGTGCAAGCAGAAGGAGCAGAAGGCGGGATAGGGCCTTTACTATTAATTCGAGCAGCTTTCATTACTGATATATCACCAACTTGCGGCTTCAAATGATCATGATCCAAGGGCCTTGCAGCCGCAAGAGTTTTTCCAATGAGAATCAACAGAATAAAGACCATTGATCTCCAAGTGCCTCCAGAATTCTCTGTCCAGAGTTTGATTGTTGCATGTGGAAAACAATATTGACTCTCGTGTTGCTTCATGAATGGGGTCATGAGCACTAGTTTGCAAGGAGCAAGTACTCTTGACCCTCTATTTTTATAGCTCAAATTGAGATCTACTCTCTCCAGATTACAGAAACAACCTTAACGCCAAGAGATCGTGACCATCTGTTTTATTCTTCATCAAAATGGACTGATCCCGAAACTTTTTATTTTCATATATAATATATAGAATCAAAAGTCGTGAATTTATTCCAAAACGCTGGAGCAGACCAGAATAAGGTAGGCATCAAGCTTCATCACTTTAGGCCTTTTTGTATTCGTTCAGAGGTCAAGTAGAAACTCCACATACAGTTCTGCGAGTCGCATGCAGGATGTCATGCAGTCCAGGCCGACAAGCCAAAGTAACAATAGGGTTAGTAAGCCATTACTTCAACAGAATATGTTTCAAAACCTGCAAACGTATTTTTATCCATAAGGGCTTTAAGGGGGCATAGTATCTGTTGAGTGGCTCTAATTTAGTTTGCTTTGGTCGGTCTATGAGAATCCGTATTTCATAAGAACATACAATGAATGTAAAGAATTTTGGCGGTCGGTTTGGTACGTTTTCTTGGTCGAGCAATGGATTAGGTAGACAAATGGCATAATGTTTGTTCAATTGCAATATATAGGAATATTGCCTTTTTTCTATTTCAGTCAACATTCCTATGCTTTCAAACCAATACTGGAATCAGAGCCTAACACGCCACTATGAACAAGTAGTACTGCTATAATAATAAGGAAATTGTCAAGTGTTTTTGCATATTGTCTTTTTCAACATGTTTATAGAGAAGGTAATCGGGGTGGCTCATGTGCTTGCCCAATACACTTGGAATGTTGAGAGTATCTCAATGTGGAATGAGTGTTGTCCAGACTTCTTTTCTCAAGCTATTTGGCTTGATAATTGTCTATAATCTCTTTTTTATTAATGAAAGTTGTTTTCACATATATATAGACACTCGGTGCATATATATAGATCTAAAACCTAATATTGCCACTCGGTGCATATATATAGACATTGCTGCATGTACATGAAAAATCTAAGCGATGGACACGTGGCGTGTTGTTTACAACTGGGTTTTGGACACGTGGCGTGTCGTTTGCGGAGAGTGTGCTGTCATTCTATGATCCGGTCCTGTAGTGGCTTGGTGATTAACCTAAGTTAAAGTCAAACAACCCCAAATTGTTTCGGAGAAGTTGAGACTTTTTATTTTCTGATAGTATTGTTTGACTTTTAGACTCGATTTGGAGAGTTTTTATGTTTTTGTTTTTTTNTATTGGACACGTGGCGTGTTGTTTGCGGGGAGTGTGCTCTCATTCTATGATCCGGTCCTGTAGTGGCTTGGGGATTAAGCTAAGTTAAAGCCAAACAACCCCCAATTGTTCGGAAAAGTTTAGACTTTTCTTTTCTGATAGTATTGTTTGACTTTTAGACTCGATTTGGAGAGATTTGCTCTTTCTTTTTCTTTTTCTTTATTTTTTTTCGGTTATGGGTTAGCATTATTGATTATCCATCCAGCAGGAGAGGAAACAAATTGACGGGCACGAAATGCAGGCATTAGATAGTGGGCCGAGCCATCAACTACATGGGCTTGTTAAAGAGTGAGGCCTTTCAAGCCCACCAGTAATTTTTAAAAAATATCAGGCCTCATAACCATAATTAAGGAAAATGAAAATGAGGGTGTAGTCGGAAATGGGATAACCAGCTTGTGGACGACCCACGTTCATCGTCTTTAGGCCTTTTGTTTTGGTAACCCAAAAAAGACGCGGGTAACTCTTTAAGCTTCAAGAAAGTTACTACGTTTGGGGGGAAAAAATTGTCATGTTAGGTGTGTCAAGTGGATCTAAAATTTTTAGTGATATTGTTGACGCGGAGGAGAGTTCTCTTGTATTCATTTTTTTTTTATAAAGGAGATCATCAATATAACAGTTTGTTTCTTTCTTTTTCTTTTTTTTTTTTTAAAAAAAAAAGTGGATCTAAAGTTTTTAATAGAAAAATGCTAGATACATCTTGTAATCCCTTTAAAAATATATATATATTTGAGTCTACCAAGAAAAAGTAAGTTTTTTCATGTAAAAAGTGATTATGCAAGGCTAATCCAGTAAATTTGTACAAATACTTTTCCTTGTAAATAATTACTACTTAGGGTATTTATATATTCTGTTGACCTTGATAAGCAATGCCTTGAATTTCTCCACTTGCTTTTAGGGTAAAAACGCCAATTAAGGCGGCTTGCCATTTCATAAACTCAAAGATAATAATGTCTTGAAAAGAAATATTCGATTCAAAAAATTCAAAGCAATTCAACTGAAATTGTCTATTAATGGTGTGGGGGGGTCATTCCCCGTGTCGGATCGAACCATGTGAGCCTAGCTCACGAAGTTTCGATGGGCCTCGGAATAGCCCGTCAATAAGAAATTGGGATGAAATGATAGGACGGGCAGAGCCCAAAGGGCGAGACCGGCCCAGGAGGCCCAAAAAGGAGCATTGATGTATCACGCATGAAATGTGAACCACTCAGTCAGAAAGCCTAAAACTTCTACTGGCCAACAAGTCGTGTATGCAAGGACAGGATTGGTCGCTGCCTCAAGTTATCAACGGCTGGGCAAGCATAGAGTGTGGGGCTCTAGGTCAAGACCACACCGCATTTAATGAAGGGCGAGGTGAACACGCCACGACCTGGGTCCAAGCCCATTTTAGTGGCCACAATCAGGCATGACAGGCCTATCGCGTGGTAGAAAGTCGATAGACGCCATGACCTAGGTACAATGTGGCAGAGCCATGATCGATTTGGCAAGGAACCACCGCCGGCAGGTATATATACCCCCCCAGGGACTTGGGGTATCTAGATATACATTTCTAAATTCTCAACTATTTGCATTGACTTAAATATTGGAGATGCTTCTCACCACCTTAAGCCCTCATTTCTCTCATTCTTGCAGCATCTGCAGTGGGAATTGTAAAATTTCAACAAATGGAATACATATATATATATATCATGTCCCAATAAATCCAAACCAGTCAACTTTATATTCTATTGATCTGTTCCTCTTGGCTGTGGAAAAGTACAGGTGAAGATCTCAGGAAAATGATAAAATAAAATAGGCCTATTTGGGATATTTTAAAGGAGACAATTGTGGGTTTACACAAGAATGTCGGACTAACTTTAATTTGTAATTAAGAACCACATACAGCTACCTAGGCAACGAGAAAATATTTCCATACTATTGCTTATTATTATTATTGTTATTGACCCAAATATTTAACTAAGACTTTAAATTAGCCGCATGCTTTGACTCTCGGGTCCGAAACGTCTACTAGTACTTGAGCTTATTCTGTTAATTGCGGCCTTTTCCACGGTCAAAAGGATCAGATGGATCGAGAGATTAATAGAGAAATCCAATTAATTAACTTAATTAGTTTTGAAAAGTTACAAAAATCAAAGGTTCCAATCTAATTAAAGCAAATGTAAACAAAGTATATATACTCACAATTACTCACAAACTATATATATATTTGTGTGTACACAGCCGACCTACGACTTGGATTCCCAAAACCACTTGATCGATTATCACTTAGTACACACAAAATGTGTGGTTATTTATTAGCTTTGCCCTCCATTTTAATTATAAAATAATTAATTTGTGGTATTGGGAACCAAAAAATAATAGTCTTGCAAAAAAAGGCAGGTTGCAGTAAAAAGAGAATTTTGATTCTCGATCTCTTTTCTCTGCATTGTAGATAATTAAATAATGAATTAATTTTTGTATCAGCCTACACACCACATACTATAATTTTTTTTTCTCTTATTAAATGTGTATTATATAGATGATGAATAAAAAAATATAAATATTTCAAGAAAAGTAAAATAAATTTAAAAATTTTAAAAAATTTAAAAAAAATAAAAAATATATTAATGTGTGATGTGTAGGCTTATGCATAACAATACTTTTAAATAATTACTCGGTTTTGGCCAGTACATCAGCCTGCCTTTTTTGAAAGACTTTTATGGGAATCGCTAGAAAGTGTGTGGCTATAACGTAACTTTCGTAATAAACAGGAGCAGGCCACTGTTTATTACGAAACTTTGTTCACACTATAAGACATGATCTTGAGATTTTTCGGTTCCAAAGTTACGTTTTTTGTTCACATTGCCATCATTAGGTCAAAGTACGTACTGTGTTGGTGGTTTGGACTTACACACCACCTCAACCCATCTTAACTTATCTCATCTTAATTATTATAATGTTTTTAAATTTTCACACAAAATATAATTAACAATTCAACTTTTTTAAATTTTAAAACAATAATAAGATTAAAAAATATTATTCTAAAAATATTATTTTTTCCTATTCACAAACCATCTCAACTTAATCCAAACTACCCAATATAATACAGAAGAAATTCATTCACCCCACAAGCAACTAAAGGAATGACCATTAATGCCACACGTAATTCTAAAGTTTGCCACAGCCCTTACATCACGAAATTTTAAAAAAAAAATCCTGAAAATAACTAAAAAAATCTTAAATGATTATAAAACTATGAAATCTTTTAAAATCTCTCAAGGGTTTTTATTTTAAATTTTTTTTTTTAAAAAAAGGGTATTTTGGGCTTTTAAAAATCATGGTATTTTTAATATAAATATATATATTTTGGTACGCAGCATGGCATGCATTAAGACACATTGACTGTGTCGGCACTGTTATATTATTTATTAATTGTTGAACAATCATCATCAATAGAGTAAGTGCCTTTTTGTTACATTAACACCTAAAATACTCTTAAATTTTAAAATATCTTGTCTAATTATTATAATTTTTTTAATTTTTATACAAAATATAATAAATAATTAAACTTTTTAAAATTTCAAATCATTAAAAATATTAAAAATTAATATTTTAACAATATCTTTTCAACATTCAACTTCCACCTATAATCTATAAAAGTATATTTTCTCGTCTTTAAATCCAAAACATCCGTTCTATAAATATCTCGGTCTTGATCTACATAGAACGAGAAGCAGGCTTGTAGCTAGGTTAAAATGCTTCGCCTTCTGGTGCTTTTCCTTCCGCTCGCCGTGGTACTCGCTTGTCTCTCTCCACCGAATTCGGGCGGATACACCCCAACTGGCGCCTCAACAACGTCCAGCAGCAAAAGCGCCGCCGAGGTCCTTCAGCATATATCTGCTCCGCGACGCTCATTTTTGTCGAAGAAGGCTCTTCATGAAGCCACCGTTTCGACAGCTGATCAAGGGGCCGTCGTGAGTCCTCCGCGACGTGTGCCTGTACCTCCCTCTGCACCCAACCCTTACATACCGGCTTCAACAACCAGTCAAAGCGCCGCCGTAGGTCACAGTATGTCACCTCCGCGACGCTTGCTGAACAAAGTGCCTCATGTACCTCCCTCTGCACCCAACCCTTACATACCGGCTTCAACAACAAGTCAAAGCGCCGCCGTAGGTCACAATATGTCGCCTCCACGACGCTCGCTGAAGACCGCTCCTGACGTCCCCGCGGCTTCGACAGCCAATCAAAGCGCCTTCGTGGAACCTCTGCGACGCTCTCTGAAGAATGCGTCGGTACCTCCCTCTGCACCCAATCCTGGCATGCACACAGATACCACTTCAATAACCTGCAGTCAAAGCCCCGCCGTGATTCACACTATCTCCTCCCCGACGCTCACTGAAGAAGCTAGCTAGGCACCGGAATCAGCTCATGTCAGTCTACCGGCCTCAATACTGACACATACAAAGGCTTGCTTCAACACCTACAAACACGCGGTGAAACGTGGCCGGTTTCATCTGTATTCAGAGTATTTTTCTTATGTTCTTAATAAATTAATGCGAAGATTATAGAATCTTGCTTCCAAGGCCACTGGTGACAGCTTAAATTATGATAGAAATAGGAAACCATGCAAAATTTTCTATCTTGATTTGTTTGGTGTTTAACTACTTGCGAGCTAGCTACTTTAATCCACATGAGGATATCCCATGATCATGTGAACAGGATAGATATAATTTTCCAGGCCATTTCAAGAAAAAAAATGTTGAGCTATTTCCAGTCGAAAAAGACCTTTAATATTTGAAAGGAACTCAGAGCTATGAGTCATGATCAAGACTAGATTCGCCCTGCTCTTTTTTAACTAAAATACTCAGATCTGTTTCTTTGATGATCAATCCCATTGATCATTGAGGTGTACGGCCTCATACTTTACTGTATATATATATATATATATATATTTAGAATGCTTATTAATAAAATCATCGCTCAGTACTCTCACGGAATAGCGATCGATCGAGGAGTAAATTTACAAAATATATACAAACGTTTCTTCTCGTACGTTCTTTATCAACCGATCTGTTAGGAACCTAACGGGGTTGAACTCGAGCATGCATGCGGCCGGGGTTGCCTTCAATATGATAAATTAATATACTTTGTTTAAAATTAAAATATATAGTGATGGAAGCTAGATAGTGGATATTTGACCCGTATCAGTGCTAGTGGGGAACCAATATTTATCAGTGCTAGTGGGGAACCAACTACCACGAAAAAGTAGTCAAGTTTTCCTTCGGTCTTATAAGGTCATTGATAAGAGCAATAATAGATCATTGATAAGAAATCGTTATTATCATCATATATAAAAAGGATAATGTTATTTTCACCGAAGAATTAAAACAAAAATATTTTTAAAAAATAAACAAAATGGACGTTTCGGTGGGTGTACCAGCACCGCACAAAAATTAATGAGCAGTTCTATGCCGCCCCACCTTTACGATTTTTTTTTAAAATATTTTTTTATCATATTTAAATATATTTAAAAAATAAAAAAAAATATATCAATACATTTAAAATCATTTTCTTAATCACTAAATAAAAAATAAAAATTTTTTTTTTACCAGCGGTCAAATGGAAGTATCAAATAAGGAAAAATATTGATAGAAGCCACTGTTTGTAGCATCCATTTTGTACACACTATGTGATTTCATCCAGATCGTCTGTTTCTTAAAGTGAAAAAAAAATAAAAGGATGAGAAGAAGCCACATAGTGAGTGCAAAGTGTGCACTCACAATAGTGACTTCTCTCTAGTATTGCTCATCAAATAAAGTGAACATAGTAGTATTTTTCAAAATTAATACATTTGTTTTAATGCATCAAAGCCTGAGTCCAGCACTATTAAGAAAAATAATAGGTGGCTACCTCTACTATTCATTTACTATTTTTTTTATATATGATTTTTTTAATTTTTAATTTTATTTAATATTTAAGAAAGTGACCATAAGTAAAATTATATATTTTTTAAAATTTTTTCTTAATGATTAAGAATATTAAAAAATACTAAAAATAAAATAAATAAATAAATAAATACCTAATAAATAATAAAAAATAATAACCCTATCTCAATCCTTTGTACCTACGTTCGACATGTGTACATAAAGCGATGCAACGAGCTTTTGTGTTACGTGGCGTTGAATGTTGACTAATCTATTACACAATCTCTTATTATTTATATAATTTTTATATATAATATTTTTTTAATTATTATTTTTTCATTAAATATTTAATATATTAATAATAAATAGAAAAATTGAATTAATTTTTAAAAAAATTAAAAAAAATTAATTAACACCCCGTTCCCAAAGGATAGGGATATTACTATCCTTCATAATATTGCCCGGGAAAGAGATTCAGAGTCTGAATTTCCTCATTTATTAAAAAAAAACTCAAAGAAACTGAAATGAACATAGTTTGTTTCGAGACTGAACAAAATGAAAGAACATGAATTAAATTCTAAGAATGTCATAAAAGAATTCTAGTTCTCGTGTGGTTGACACTTATTCCTTTCTATGTCTTTCTACTAAATCTACTCCTGGCCATCCAGCTCCGCGTCCTCAAAGTCACCATCTGAAACATGACATGGAAGAAAACAGGGAAAAACAAACAAACAAAAATGAGTTTGGATACTCAGCAAATAGTACATCATACCGTAAAAGTAATTTAGCCTAATATAAGCTCAATTTCTGAATGCTCTTCATACATACATACAACATCATGGTTAACACAACATATTTATTCCTGAATAACATGAGTGGCACATGTAACGTGAATTCATAAAACTTGGTTTATCTTGTCTTAACATGGGGTGAAACACGCTTGAGTCCGTGTTTTACCTAACTGAAATATCATGGAGTGAAACACGCTTGTGTCCGTGTTTCACTTAACTGGAGTGAATCACGCTTGGGTCCG
>QEOT01001237.1:126271-154138 GCA_003123785.1 Pterocarya stenoptera
GGACACTATGAGTTTTTAGTCATGCCATTCGGCTTGACGAACGCTCCGGCAGCTTTCATGGACATGATGAATAGAGTGTTCAGGGAGTATGTCGATCAGTTTGTTGTTGTCTTTATCGACGATATTCTCATCTACTCCAAAAGCCAAGTAGATCATGAGGGACACTTGAGGACTGTGTTACAGATATTAAGGAAGCAGCAGTTGTTCGCAAAGTTCAAGAAGTGTGATTTCTGGTTGCAAGAGATTTCCTTTTTGGGTCATGTTGTGTCAAGAGAAGGAATTTCAGTAGACCCGGCGAAAGTCGAAGCAGTTATGAAGTGGGCCAAGCCAATCAATGTGAATGAAGTCAGAAGCTTCCTGGGTCTTGCAGGATATTATAGGAGGTTTGTCGAGGGGTTCTCCAGTATTGCAGCCCCAATGACTAAGCTAACAAGGAAAGATGAGAAGTTTGTATGGACGGAAGACTGTGAAAGAAGCTTTCAGGAGCTAAAGAAAAGATTAGTGACAGCACCTGTACTCACTGTTCCCTCTGGCAATACAGGGTTTGTTATCTACAGTGATGCTTCTCTCAAGGGATTGGGTTGTGTCTTGATGCAACACGGAAGGGTCATAGCTTATGCTTCTCGACAACTCAAGAGTTACGAAGAGAATTATCCGACACATGATCTAGAGCTTGCAGCAGTTGTATTCGCTCTGAAGCTATGGAGGCACTACCTCTATGGGGAAAAGTGCGAGATTTACACAGATCATAAAAGTCTAAAGTATCTCTTTACCCAGAGAGATTTGAATATGAGACAGCGCAGATGGTTAGAACTCTTGAAAGATTACGACTGCAACATCAACTACCACCCTGGTAAAGCTAATGTAGTGGCAGATGCTCTAAGCCGGAAGTCCTCCTCCGGTACCCTTGCCACTATGTATACCCCGCAAAAGCATATTTTATTGGATATGGAGCGGGCAGGGATAGAGATGGTGACGGACACACAGGCACGGTTGAGTAGTCTGACCTTGGGATCGCCATTGATAGACCAAATAAAGACTGCCCAAATCGATGATGCATTTTTAGTGAAGATCAGAGGAGAAGTCCAAGAAGGCAAGAGGCCCGAGTTCACAGTAGCTGAGGAAGGCACTCTAAGATTCAAAGGAAGATTATGCGTTCCAAATGTTGAGGGCATTAGAGAAGTAATCTTGAGAGAGGCTCACCGCTCACTCTATACTGTCCACCCAGGTAGCACTAAGATGTATAGAGATTTGAAGCAACATTTCTGGTGGAGCGGTATGAAGCGCGAGATAGCTAGCTACGTGGCTCAGTGTTTAACTTGCCAACAGGTCAAGGCAGAGCATCAAAGGCCTTCCGGGTTATTACACCCACTCCCTATACCTGTTTGGACGTGGGATGAAATTGGTATGGACTTTGTGTCCGGCTTTCCTAAGGCACCAGGAGGTCAAGATGCGGTTTGGGTGATAATCGACAGATTGTCGAAGACGGCTCACTTCATTCCGATTCAGATGACGTATTCTACAGACAGGTTGGCGGAACTTTATGTGCGCGAAATCGTCAGGCTGCACGGAATCCCCTCTAAGATTGTTTCGGATAGGGACACCCGTTTCACTTCCACGTTTTGGAAGAGTGTACAGAAGGGGTTAGGGACAGAGTTGACTTACAGTACAGCCTTTCATCCACAGACAGATGGACAGTCAGAGAGGACAGTACAGATATTGGAGGACATGCTCAGGGCCTGCGTAATGGACTTCAAGGGCAGTTGGATTAAATACTTACCCTTGATCGAATTTGCATACAATAACAGTTATCAAGAGAGCATTCAGGCGGCACCATATGAAGTTCTTTACGGCCGCAAGTGCCGGTCACCCCTTTATTGGGACGAAGTGGGAGAACGTAGAATCCTTGGACAAGAGATTATTCAGGATATGCATGAGAAGATAGTGGTCATTCGGAAGAAACTTGCCATTGCACAAGAGCGACAGAAAAAGTATGCGAATCAGAGACGACGAGAGTTGCATTTCGAAGTGGGAAGCAAAGTATTCCTAAAAGTGGCACCAATGAAGGGAATTATGCGGTTTGGTAAAAAGGGCAAGCTGAGTCCAAGATATTTAGGCCCTTTCGATGTACTAGAAAGGATTGGAGCTGCAGCGTACAGATTGGCCCTTCCACCGCAATTATCAGCTATTCACAATGTTTTTCATGTCTCTCTGCTCCGAGGGTACGTTCCGGATCCTACCCATGTACTAGAGTTCGAGCCTCTCCAAGTCAAAAAATTTTAAAATTTTTAAAAGTTTTAAAATTTTTTAAAAAAATATGATAAATAGTGGTGGGAGAGGTTGTTTAACGTTGCTGTTTCTAAATAAAAAATATCATTATGCTGCCAACTAGTTGCCTTGGGATCGATGAGAGTACTTATTCCCTGGAAAAGAATTTCTTGGGACTAACGAGAGTACCTAGCTAGCTAGTAGGCTAGTATAAATTAGCATTTCTCAATTTTTTTTTCAGTGTATTCCGTGGTAGGACGCCTCCTTCCCCTTGAATCCGCCTTCTAGGGGTAGGTGAGAGTACTAAGTCCCACATTGCTTAAAGATGATTATTGTATTGCCTTGGCTTCCTATATAAAGGTTGGCCTAAGAGGTCAAGGCAATCCAAAATCTAACTCAAATGAGTTTAAGTTCTTTTTATACTTATAAATTTTAATTTATTATTTAAATTATAGTATAATTTGAGTCTAAAAAAATAATTTTAGACCAAAAAAATAATTTTTAAACATAATGTATTTTTTAAGCGGGGGGCGAGGCGGGTGGGAGTTTTTCCCCCGCCCCCCGGCAACGGGGCGGGGGACCCTGCCCCCGCCAACCGGGGGCGGGGGGCGGGGGAAAAACCCCCACCTCCCGCATGGTGCGGGGCGGGGTGCGGGGGAGGGTACCCCCGCCCCGCACCATGCGGGTATCACTCCTACCGCCTTCCGTTCGACATGTGAACATGGAGCGAGGCAACAAGCTTTTGTGTCACGTGGCGTTGAATGTTGACTAGCCGAACCCTTTCCAAATATCATTATGGCTGCCTACTAGTTGCCTTGGAGCGACGAGAGTACTTATCCCCTGGAAAAGAATTTCTTGGGACGAACGAGAGTACCTAGCTAGCTAGTAGGCTAGTCAACATTCAACGCCACGACTTAGGCCCGTTTGTTTTAAAAAATGAGATGCTGTTTTTAAAGATACGTGTAAATAATATTGAGATATATTGAGATAAAATGATATGTATATTTGTTTATAAAGATGAGATTAAATTGATTTTTTTATGAAGTAATTATAGTTGTGGGACCCGCAACATGTTATATATAAACAATTGTATATAAATTGTTGCTCTGAACCCGTGCATGAATAGTGGTCAGGTTTGATTTTCATCCCATTTCGACGCTAGGGAGGTCCTTTCTTACAATTTTTTTTTCTTTTTTTTTTTCGCATCATTTATTAACCAATTACATTAATTATTTTCAACATTTTTAAACAATACTTTGCTGGGTCATTAGAAATTTTTGTAAGAAAGAAAACACAACTTCATTTAAAAATATTATGCTAAAATATTCTTAAAATATATTCCTTTTATCAAATACTTTACAATCATCCCTAATATTGTATAATGATTTTTGCTATTCATTATTACTACATCAAACACTCTTTAAGAAAATAGGAGGAAATAGGTAGAATAGATAGAATATTGTAACTTATGAAAATAGATAGAATAAAAAAATAATTTCATCAATCATAATATATTTACTAATTTTTTTGCTATAATAATTAGATCAGAATTTACATTTCTTACACCAGTTTATTCTTATTTTTACTGGTGGGACCCACACATAATATTCTCCTTTTTTGTTTCCTACTTCATTCATCAAAGACAAGTTATTATATCAGATTGCAACCCATTAGAAATCATTTGTTAAAAAAATTAAGCACAAATTGATTCAATCAATACATTCCTAAAACCTATCCAAGTAAAAATAAATAAATATTGTACATATCCAAATCCAATAACATAATTCATCTACCATTTGCTCATTAAATAAATAATCAAGTAGGATGCATGATGAAATATTGAGCAATCGACAACGACTATCGTAACATGTTTAAATTCATGCCTCGCATCAAATACTAAAGTTGTCCAAAATAAGGGCAATTTTAGTGCCACACAATAAAATAGCAACATTAAATACATCCAGATCCTTAAATAAAACCATCAATGGCCACCCTTTGCTTCTCACATCGAGATGGCAATCTCATATCTGATTCAGCCATATTGTTTTGTGCTTCAGGCTTCAAATCTAAATTATGAGATGAGGATGCCCCGTCATCAACTGTCGGCTCAATAACTGGTAACTGCATCGTACTCTACTTCTGAAATATCCAGTCATCGGGGGTGACCGTTCTAATAATGTTGTGTAGCGCACAACATGCTGTAATGATGAGTCCTTACCGCCCAACTGCATATGCAGGCATGTTCGAGGGGATTTTGAACCATTCTTTTATAACACCAAAAGTTCATTCTATAACATTCAAAACTATTGAGTGACGGTAATTGAAATAATATTTATACCCATTAAATTGCCTCTAGTTGTGATGATCACTCACGATCACTCATATGATAATGTTCTCTTGGATAGGGGGCAACAATCCCCTGGTGCATGGATAAGCTGAAACCATAAGATAATACTAACCTAGGAGCCCAATTTTTTGAGAAAGCATACAATTCCATTAATATAATGGCAAAAACCAATAAAAGATTTTTTAAAGTTAATATCTATAAATGTTTACCCTCTGGTAGCCATGGAAAATGGGCTTGTGAATCACTGCCAGCATGGTGGAAGACGAGTGCATCGTGTGCGGAGCCCTCCCCTCATGCAACGCACTTGGGACGACAGTTGGTATCATCGTACCGTCCATCACACAAATGCATCCCTATTAAGTTATAAATAAATCCGCTAACAAATACAATCAATTGATCAAAATGTGATGCTTACATTCCATATTCCAAAAATATGAAGATATTAATTTCTTACCTTAAACCAAGGATAATTATGATGGTTGCTTGAAATATAAGTGTGCACGCTGTCCCTGGGAGTTGGCACAATCAAATGTCTCCCAACCTCACATAATGCATTAATTACCTTTCTGATGTGTTTATTAATTGTCTCTGTCGAATGTTGAAACCTATCCCCAACAATGCGCTGCCCTTCTGCATGGGCCACAAGAAGGCAAAATATCCCCAAAGCTTCCTCCACCTTCATTTCTCTTCTAGAATCATGTAACAAGTGATTGTTACATAACAATGCGCATAAACACCTGAATGTCCTTACCTCCATACGAAACATAATCTTGCAGTTATCTGGATGGCCATTTAAAATGCCAAAAATATATTAATGCCCTCGGAGGCCTATATTATGTTGTGGCCTTGGGTGATTCATTTTCTGTCTGTAGGACAATATCCTAATTGCGTTCATGATATCCATTACCTCCATCGGATCATCACTATCACTCTCATCAGTCCAAGAATTGTCATCATCCATTTCAACTATAATATATTGTGGAACTGTGCTAAAAACTCAGCCTATATGTTCAAAAGGTAAGAACCGGGGACTCCTAAATAGATATAATAATCGAACTATTATAAGGCCAATTGCAAGGCAGTTCAGTACTAAAATATTCTGGGTGGACCAAGTGAAATTCCCACTACAGTTCGTACAGTAGGCCAGCAACTTGGTTGTGTTCTTGCTTTAAACTCCCTTCATTTAACCATGATTCCACCTAAATAAACAAAGGATACTAGTGTTGAAAAAAAAATGGCTGAAGAACACATCATGAGAGTGTAAACATTTCGTAAAACAACAAGGATAGTTCTTGATAAACTAACAAAATTCTAAGAGCAAAACTTACTAGTTTGAATGAAATCCTTGGTACAATACTTAGGCTATTAGCTTGAGGAAAATGTTAATACCACATACTAATCTCTACTGGTTTAACACATAGAGGTGAAGGCTTAAACATAGTTAAAAAGTGATCCAAATAATAGGAAGAACTAGAGTTAAAACTATAGCAGAAATTTGAGTGGAACTTGTACAACTTGGAACAAAACAGGATAGATCCTACTCTCATTCCTTATGATTTTCGACTCAAACATTGCGCTACACTTGGCAATATGATTTTAGTATTGTTCTATATTTTATCATTACATTTTCACCATTTTTTACTACTAACCTATAGTTTATTTGAGATCACCTCACTAATGAAATGCAACATAAATCACCAACTGAGTATATATGTGGAAGAGGAAATTAGTGGAAGAAAAAAAAAGTGCAAAACTAGAGTGAAATTCCTAAACCGGAGCTGCAAGTACTACTAAGTCTGAAATTGTTTCTAAGAGATGATTGTATGCTTTTAGCTTTATAATAAGAAGAGCATTAATCTGAGCATTTAGTCAAGAAAAAAATAAAAATAAAAACAAATTGCAATATTAATAAGAGGAAAAGGAGAACTAATTAACTTATGATTTGTAGAAATTGCTATTTCCGTATGATAGATTCTTATATTATATACTTTTTTATATGATGGCTCCTCCAAAATTAATTTATTGGCCCCCAAACTTGAAAAAACTATTAACAATGTGTTAGATTATGAAATACTCAGCATTATTATGATCTCAATGTGCCAAATTAACTTCGGGATTTAAAAAATGTCAATATTATCTAAGTTTTGTAAAAGAAAACAATTTCAAGAAAGTCAAATGTTGATTATTTAATAGATAGGTTTATACTCCTAATATTGCTACTTGGCTCGTGTAAAGGGGATGAAATTGTAAGTTACCATACAATCTTTGACAAAACAACACTTAGCCTGCAGTAATTACCTCCTCCAATAGAATGAGAATATCAAATCTGTACTAAAACATATTTTGAGACTGCTCTAGTTTATTACTTATTCATGATCATATTCAGATAAGTTTAAGAAACTCATGGTATGTTCCAGTTATTTCCATATATAATAGAATCAACATTAGTATACAAGCAGCTCATCTAACTTGGTAATAAAAGAAGAAAAACTGAATTGTTGTCCTATAGCTAACTTGGTAGTATTCAATATTTATACACATGGATACCACTCAGAAATTTGGGTTTTATAAATGTTGGTAGGACCTATAGATTATAACTTATACCTATCAAGCAGTAGTAACAATTTCAGTTCCTCAAAACAGTAACAAATATATTTTAGAAACAGAAGCAGCATGTAACATTTTATAATAAATTTTGATAATGCAAAATACCAATATTGAGAAATGGAGGACTTACTCCACCATGAACTTTCTTTAGAACGTTCAGCCTATATGTTCACTGAGCTTCCCATATGGTGTAAATGATCACGTACAAAGTTTGGTTAGAAATGATGGGCTGCAATGGCGTTTTCAGACCAACCCTGAAGATACAAAAATACCCATAAATAAAAACTAATGTCTGTTGGGAACGAAAAAGACAATAGCAAACAAACTGGAAGCACTAATGATTACTGAAATATAACACAAATGATTACTGTACGATGGGAAGCTTACTCTAAAAACAACATACCAAAATGTTTTGAAATAATAACATTCATAAAACAGAGGTGTCCCAGAAATCAACAAATGTCTTGAACAACAAAGCAAACAAGTTTGAGTTGAAATTACATAACAACACCAATTAAAAGTTACAACTCAGAAATTATGCACTTTCGTTTCAGGCTCTAATGCTGTGGGTAGTCACTAATCAACTATGCATAGCCCACGCGCGACGTGGACATCATTCATCGTCAAAAATCCTTATTGTGCTAGGGGATTCATTAATCGATCAAACGCACGGGAGAATTCCTTCTCCGGCACTGGGGGTTGAAGTGACTGTAAAATGGCCACACAATATGAAAAAGAATCCCAACCAGCATCAATCTCGACATCATTAGTGGATCCTCTATTCCGCTTTTCACCTAATGGTTCCCCTCTGCCTTCATAACACTTTCGGCGTGCCTCATAAGAATACGTGATTTCTGCAACCATGTTCGATATCTACTCATCCTGCTGGTTGCTTTGCCTTCCCTTCTGACGCCGCCGGGACGAGCGAGTCGATGGTGTCCCCATGTCTATGAAAAATTGCAAGGACCCATCAAAAACAAAATCATCACTCGCTTGGGTGCCAAGTGCCAGGCCCCGACGCTCCTCTTCCTCTTCAGATGGTGGTGGTTGGGTGGAAGCGTAGTGGAGTGTGCCCGTGGCAACAGAAGCGCCAAGAATTGTACAAAGGTCTGCATATCGTGGGCAACCCAAGGTACGAAACTTATTTACTTGTGGTTTGGCCTAGGCAAGGAATTGTAATATCTATATATTAGAAAGGGATTATTGTGTAAAAAAATGATAATCAATAAGATAAATATTGTATAATATTATAAATGGCGTGTTTAGAGATTCGTTACCGTTATGGCATTTGCCCAGTGTTCATCGCTCCCTACAACTGTCTTGGTATCGGGATCCCATCCCATTCCAGTTTGGGACATGAGGTCCGTGAAAAGTCGTTGCATCATCTTGAGCCTATGTATTTTTCCCTTGATTTGGTTCGCATTAGACGTCCTTACGCCCCTAGCCGTAAGGCGAACAACATAGGAAACGTGATCCCTAGAAGTGATCCTCCCAGCCCTTAGTGAACCACTAAGGGCGTATGCTAACATCATATCAATGAAGACATTCTCCATTCCATCCGCTCATATTGGGCAATCAACGTATGAAATGTCAGGATCGGGGTCCATGTGAAAATGCTAATAATATGATATGAAATGCGAAGAGGTTTAAATCATATGTGGCAACATAAAGGATAAATTGAATCGAAACTGATTTTCGGAGAAGTGAGGCATACCTGCCGAGGGTAAGATAGTCGAGAGGAGCGTAGGTAGTAACACTAAGAAGCACCCAATGTTGTAATAAATTAGCACGGTTTTGTCATACGAATAATATAGAGGAAACTCATAATGTAAAGGTTTTGATAATGGTATCAAATTTTTAATGGGAATAGCACTATGGTATTCCTGGAAATCTTATTAGTAAATGGAAATTTCAAGATCATAAGCTTTTTTTAACAAAATCCCACTGATGGCTTGCAGGTGGTTAGGAATTTTCTGTTTTTAAGCAACACATTATGAAAGCATTTTTCGACAACTTCAGGGAGTATAATAAGATATAAATAAACATGGATAAGCTAATAATTGATATAAATGCCGGATAAATTTAAATCTATTTTAGTTAATATGACTAAAAAGGCCACTTGATTATGCAGAATGTTTTATCCAATTTAATTAACTAATGCCGGATGGTGGAAGACACAAATGAGATAATTTTTCAGAAACACAGTACATGAGAGCACGTTTCTAGAATGTTTTTAATCACAAACATTGCTTGTGCAGAAATTGGAGGGAATAATCAGCTATACCATTCTATTCATGGGAACTGAACTTCACCAATATAGTATACTTTTTTATTATTATGCCTCATGGAACCATAGATAATAATCAGGTTGATGAAGTTAAAATACAAAAGTAGCAATATTTGAGGCATCATTTGGAGGAACTACCGATGGATATGCAGGATTGTGCACAAATGACCCAGGAGATATCATAATAATTCATATATTAATAAAAATAATAACAAGAAAAGAAAAGATATATGATTGGAGAAGTTAGTTGCAAAAAAAATGCTAATGGGACCAATTATTTAGGGTAATATTTCAAAAAAGATTCAATTTTCATCAAGGTTTCAATGGCCGATCATGCAAGCAAGGAAGAACATTAGATCAATTGGATAATTATATTATAAACAAAGTAGTTGTGCAGTATCCTTGGTTCGTTGTTGTGAAACTTTGAAACCCTGTTAAAGCTTTGGTACATCCCAACTTTTTGGATGAAAACTTTAAAAAGGATATTTATAAGAACCCTATTGTTTTATCGATAGTTCCAGCTTTATTTATTTCTTATAGCACATATTTGAGTTATTTTCTAACCTATAGTTAAATAACTATAAGATCATGTCATGACATGAGTTAATTTAAGAGATTTACTTCTTTTTTTTTTTAACATTATTTGATGCATTTCACATTCCAAAGGCAGTGTGTTTCGTGTCGATATACTACAGAGTTGTAGAAAAAATTTTTCTTACAACTTCAGAAAGCTTATTTGTTTTGTCAAAGGATGCTTAAAAAACTAGTGTATTGCTCTGGTTTTCGTACCTTGTAGAGTTGAAAAGCTTGTTCTGTCACGTAACAAATCTTTCTTCTAATTATTATGCATTAGAAGCCGAATTAGCCAATAAGAATCTCAGTCATACACCAAGCTAAGAATCTCAGCCAGAGAGTGCAGACTGTCCAACTCTGGCTGCTTTTAGCAAACATATTTAGTGGCCTCTGAAGACTATAACTTTCAGGAGTTTGCCAAGTTGCATATTTTGTACATGGTATTATTTACTTCGATGTAGCAAAAGATGGAAATTGTAGAAATGGATAATGCTGCTTAATAGGAACACAAGTTCTACTTTTAAAACCCATGTGAAACCCAGCAAATTAATCCACCCATCGTACTCAACAAAAAATCTTGACTCTTGCAACATTCGGCATTACTTTGCAGCCGCAGTACATACATAATATTGTTCTTGAGTTTTTTACTTCTTTACACTCCAAGCAACAAAACACAGATGGTTTGCACACATGAGAACTAAAATTGTTGGGTATTAATCTACAAACCAAGTACATTGGAAGCTCTAGTCGAGAGATTTGTGGACATCATTGTGGAGTTCCACAAACACCATATTGTGTATGCAAACAAATACTAGAATCAGGAACGCAAGTCATAAAAAAAGGGACTAAACAGAGAAATCCAACAAACATGATCGTAATAGAACATATGGGTGATTGTTTGGGTCCTTGAGAGAAAGATGGATCCGAATAATTGAGGCACAAAGACAACAACACAGCTTAGAGGGGAAATTGAAGAATACCTGGTACGACCTCGTTCTTGGACCCGTGGTCTTCAGTCGGAGTACCTTTTTTGCTTTCGTCATGTCGTATATGTAGGGGGCTTCGGTTACAACACAGTGACTGGGAGATTAGGAAAATGCTGAGAAGAAAACCCCTGTGAAGAGAGATAATTGTTGCAGACAATGGGTTGGGTTCAAATCAGAATCGACGCTTTGTGTACTCTTTTTTCAACGATCGGCTGCAATGGCGTGATGGGTACAAACTCCACTGGGGAGATTTGCAAGGCTACCTCCACAACTGTAGGATGCAGAGGGGTGTAGGATTTTCCTTGGGGATGATCGATTCTCGAGATCTCGTTTTGAACCCAACCCACGCGAGGAGAGTTTCTGCAGCAAGATGGGATCGAATAGCCTTGTGCATGCCTTGCTGCATGATGGGATACAATTGGATAGAAGATTCGCACGGAGTGAAGAAAGAAACGTAGGTTTCCGTTAAACAGTGCAATGCGAGAGATGAGGCAGAAGATTCGCACAGAGTGAAGAGACGGAATGGGTTTCGTTGTATAGTTCAACGCGATAGGGATGAGAGAGATGAGGCAGACTTTTTGGACTTCTGTCAGTGTTTTGAGATGAACAGTCCAGGACAAAGTGAGATCGAGTGAGATGAAAACCCGTGGGTAAACAACTGTGTTTGTTTTGACAAAACATCTGTCAAAACGTTAGAGATGTTTTCAAGGTTTCCAGTTTTCACTCTGAAAACAAACAAGGCCTCATGATATTGACAACCCCACAAAATCACTCCATTTCGGTATTGATCATGATCACTTGTGGCACACATCATGATCAACAGGTTTTGGGCTAGCTGTAAGTGCAAACTAGGATTAGGGCCAGACGGTGTAAACGGACCTCCTCGAACTTGCCAGAATAATGACACCTTATTAATTTGTTTCAGGTTTTGCTACAAATATTTGATAAAAGAAAAAAATTTAAAAAAAAAATATGAAGTGTGGAGTGTGGGTGAATAATAGGAGGTTGTGAAGAATTTTTTATTTGTTTCGCCGGGTGATAACTTCATGCATGCATGTCATGATCCAACGGCCTTGCAACCTCAAGCTAGAGACATGCATTGTTGTAAAAATCAAGAACGCAACGATCGATCACCTCCTTTGCTGCATTGCACAGAGCTGGGCCAGCTCATCCATTAGGCCACTTAGGCAATTGCCTAAGGCCCTTAATGAAAGAAGGCCCCTAAAAAAAATATAAGAATAATTTTAAAAAAAAATATATATTTAATAAAAAATTTTAATTAACTCGATAAGAATGAAAATATAAACAAGATCAAATAGATATTATATCATTATTAGTTTTTAAAAGTATCACATATAATAATTATTTTACCTATTTTCCTTTTAAGAATACACTTCTCTTTCCTCATTATTAGTTTAATATATAATTAATGTGAAAATTATAAATAGCAAAATTTAATTTTTCAGTGTTCAAAAAAAAATTTTGTATAATCCTTTGAAGAGGCAAGGGCCCATTTTTTTTTTTTAAATGTGTAAGTTGATTTAGAACTTTATTAACAATAATGATGATAATTGTGTTTAAGAGTCTAAAGTACTTGTAAAACTAGATTTGATAAAATTCTTTCTAAATAAAAAATTTTCTAATAAATTAACTCAGTTATTAATTGAAAATGTGGTATAAAATCTTAATCAATAATTTTACTTTACAAAATGATAGGAATTATTTTTAAATAAAAATATAATATAAAAATAAATTTATTTAATTTTACCTATAAAAAAAAAAAAAGGGCCTCACTTCAAATTTTAGCCTTAGGCCCCAGAACGTATTGAGCCGGCCCTGATTATCACCAAAAGAACATGTTTTGGAATTAGGATTTAGATGAGTAATGTTATACATTACACTCTCACCTTATTTTGATCATACTAAATAGTATGTGGCACATTCATCACCATTAGATGATAAAGAAACATGCAATAAATGATCATTTAATAATGATAAATGTACTACATCTTACTTAGTGAAATTGTAGTATGGTGTATAGAATTTTTCATTTTAGATTATTTCTCTAGCTTGTTGAAGAATTGTGTGAAGTGTGAACATCATCATGCTAATCGATGATAAAGTTAGAAGTGAATTTTTTATAGCTTGAAAAAAAGGAAAATTGTTATTTTTCTAAAATACGTGGGTGCGGAACAGAAACATATGTGATCAGCGCAAGTGAAGGCGTGGATTGACGTCCTCACTTGCGAATTAAACCGTGTCTTCCAAGTTTAACCTGATCTGAAATAACACTAAATAAGAGGCCGATCAAAGTCCAGCTTGAATCCAGCTACCTATAGTACTAGAGTTCCCCATATTTTGTAATCCCCGGCCCACCGTCCCTGACCCTCAATTACACGTCGTTCGTTGATTTGAATAACTCATTAATTTCCGACCTAATTCAGAACTTTATTTGAATATGATAAATTAATATACTTTCCAAACATTAAAATACAGTGACGGTGGGTTAGAAGCTAGTACGTGGATCCCTGACATTATCAATGGTCGTGGAACCAAGTTGACAAAAGAAAAAAAGCAGCGGCCTACAATTGATCAAGTCAGCCAACTTTTCCATGATCACTAGTCTTATTATAGTTAGATCATGATTGAAAAAAAAAACAAACTAAATTAGGTCTTCACTGAAAAAAAAAAAATTAAAGAAGGTCATGATCATGATTGATAAGAGCCATAATAGATCATTGATAAGATCATGATATCATTATCATCATATATAAAAATTAGATACAAAAAATATTTGTTCTAGGCAAGAAAGCCTGATCATGAGTCCAGCACTATCATTTGCTGGTCTGTTTGAAATATTAGGCTAGCTAGATTGCGAGAAAATTACCTTTTTGGTTACGGTCATGTCTACATGAAGCAAGCCAATGAGCTTTTGTGTTACGGTGTCTATAGACTACTTGGGTATAGCCTATAGGAAACCATCAGCACTATTTTGTAGTTTCAAGGTGTAGTACTACTAGTATTCATACAGACTTGCATTCGAGGTGTTTGTTAAAATGTTTAGGCTGGGGTTCATGTCCTGTAGAAATGCGAATTGGTTCTTTCTACTGTATCTCTCATCCATAAACCATATATTGAATTTGTTAATCTAAAGTAGTAACCTACCTTGTCCTGTAGTCTAGTGGTGAATCCTTGTTTGACCCATCATATAATCAATCTGAAATTTTAACAAAAAGTCATCCATTAATGACCTGGCCTATATATATTTGGGATCGCAGCTTGATCATCATGTTATCCACTAATTACTTTAATTCATACCAAATTTTTTGTTCTTCTCATTCAACAATTAAGAAGCGGATAATTTATACAAGTACTGTTTTTTACCAAACCGTACGAGTTCTAATGCGCGTTAAATCGTTAATATATGAATCGTGTGGTCCATGCATCAAGCTCAATATACACTAATATGTCATTTTATGATTGGACAAACGAGTTAATTATACGCATGCCTAGCTAGCTATGACTTTCCATCTCCTATATATGTAGAACCAGGCCGGCCGGGGTTGGAGAGAGATCTAGAGAGAGAAGAGAGTCAATTTCATTTCTTAAAACACAGAAATGATTTCACAAGCTGGGAACGTACATGCTTATACTTATGAAGCAATTTGCGATGTATAATAATATATAAACACACTGCACACACCAATTAATATTATATATTACGCATTAATATTATTTTGCTTTAGTAAATATATATAAGAACATTTGCTAAACTAATTTAATAATTAATACTAGTATGCATCGATCGATTAGTAAGTAGTAGTCCTCCGCGTGCGGGTGTGCTAACCAATTTGAGGAGGCTTCTTCACAACTCCGCTATTATCAACCCAAACCCTGACTCTATTAGCACGAAAATCCATGGTCACCATCATACCTTCCTTCACTATGTCGACCTTCCCAACCTTTGAATTCTCCCTTGCAATCGTCTCTGCTGCCTCTTCTCCCTTTACTCCAACCAGCTCCGGCCATGACCTCTTTCCACTACTTTCTTCGCGAATTAATGTAATTAATCGGCAAGATTCACAAATAGGGAAAAAATCGTTAATAGAAATTATAAGTATAAACTCATGATTGATATATATATATATATAAAGAGAGAGAGAGAGAGAGAGAGAGAGAGAACATGTCATGTGATATATATAGGGTTCTAATATTATATATATATACATGGAAAAGCAATAAGCTGTAATTATTGCATGCATGTATGCTAACATGGACATGAGACCATAACCCTTACCAGTGTAAGCTGCCATCTCTCTTGTTTTCTCCCTCTGTGATTGCAAGGACAGATGGGTTTGTAGACTGAATTTATTTCCCAGATGGTCCAACAATTTATATATATATATATATTAACAAAATAATTAAATAGCGAATTAATCAATGACGTTGAGACCGGCCAAATATTTTTCCATCGGATAATTAGTCAATCATGTGATTGATCTCTAGATTTCTCCATCATATATATTTTGTTTTATGAAAAGGACAAAGCTGCCGGCCATACATTAACAGTCCTCTATATCCTTTTATTAGTCATTATGTGACTAATTAAATGCATATATATAAGAAGAATAATTAACCAATTAGTCAATTCTATTGTGGCGCTGTACGTTAACCAATTTATTTAAGAAGAATAATTAAGATGGAAAGAGGAAGTTTCGTTTATACACTTTGTTAATCTATTAATTAATTAAGCCGTGAATTTGATATAAAAATTTATTGATAGTTTGAGGAAAACTCATGAAAAACCTTATTATCCCAAATAAACTCTCATTTTCACTATTTTTGTTTTTGGTGAATATTTCAGTCTAATTTGCATAACATGAAATTTGGATAGGTTAGCTTATGCAAATGCACGTATTGTAGAAGTGGGTGAGGGAGCCAAATTTGGATGCCCAATTTTCAATCTAACCGGGCTTGGCCCTGCAACGATTTTGGAGTGAGCTGATCAGGCAGAGCATTTGACTTGAACTAGGCCAGATATTGGTGGAAGAGGCTAGGAGCTCTTGGACATTCATTTTTTGCAGCATTCATGGCCGGCCTCTAGCTTCAAGGGCCTAGAAGTTTGCCACAGGGTTGATATTTAGAATCAATAAGACAAAGACTATGGCTCTGCAAAACTTAGAGAAATTAATTCTCTCTCCAAACCTCCATTTCAAGGAGGGAAATAGGGTTGCAATGTAAAATCAGATTGTACGTACCGTTTGGATAGCACATGTTAAGAAAAATAATTTCTCTCGATCAGAACATGATAATAATCTGAGAAGCTTCAACAGAAATATGGAGATGGCTCTAGAAGACTCTAAAAAGAATGCTGCACAAGCAAGGGGTGAAATCCTATGCACGGTGTTAGAAGGAATACTGTAGAAAATATTCCTCATAACATATTCTGTTATTGTGTAATTGAGATATAAAGTATTCTAATTGTAGAATATATTTATGTAATGTAAAACGGCTCTATACATACATTGTGAACACATTGTATAGAGTAAAGCAGAGACGTTATTTTACACTATGAATAAAACAATTCTCCTTTGAGGACTTTCTTCATAAACTTCTTGTGCTATGTTAATTTCCTCCTTTATTATGGTACTAGAGCTTCCAAAAGACTCATGTCTACCTCTCTACCAGTAAAATAGTATGGATCCCTTAGATACCTCAGAAAGATTTAGTGAAATCTCACCAATACCATCCTCCAACACCGTTGCCATCATCAACTCTACGACTCATTTTGTCACCATCAAGCTTACTATTGACAATTATTTGTTAATCCTGGGATGGACAAGGCCACAAAAAGTGATATTTTATGGGATGGACTAGGCCTCTTTAGGGTTGGGTCAAACTTAATACTGATGGGAGTAGTTTTGGTAATCCTGGACCTTCAGGAGCTGTGGGAGTTATTCGTGATGATTGTGGGAGGTTACTTGCGGCTTATTCTACATTCTTTGACCAAGGCTCTAACAATGCCGTTGAAATGCGCAGTCTATTGGAAGGGGTTTGTAGGTGCTATCATCTGGGTTTTATTTAGGTCGAAATAGAGACTGATTCTCAATTGTTGGTTAATTGGCTCACCAAGGATGATTGTAATATCTGATATTTAGAGGATTTTTGGGATGAGTTACATGGTTATCTTAACTGCTAGGAGTATAGAATGCATCATATTTTTCGTGAAGGTAATGTTGTGGCTAATTTCCTTGCTAAGAGGGGAGCTGGTGGTCTCAATTCAGATTGGTCTGGTGAGCTGCCCAGTCGCCTTAGAGGCCTTTTCCGCATGAACATAATTGGTTTACCTTACTTGCGGATCTCGTAATAGTTTTTCTAGTAAGTTGCTTGCGGTTTATTTGTCTTATTTATCCTCACTTGCATGTGGTTTTTTTCCTTTGCAGGCTTCTTTGTTCTTGTCTAGGGTTGGTTCTTTTACTGTCTATGCTTGGTTTTGACCTGTACTGTCTTTTTGGATGGTTTAGTTTATTTTTGATGCCTGGATTTTGACTTTTTTGATAATTTGTATCTCTTAGGTGTCTGATTATAACCATAATTTTTCTCCACTATAAATAAAAATAATCAATAAAATTATAATATCGTCATCTTTTAAAAAAATAAAAAAAACACATTTCCCATAAAATATATTCTGAGGGCTGCTAGATAGTGGATCTCTGACCTTTATCAGTGCTTGTGTAGAACCAACTCCCAACAAAAAGTAGTCAACTTTTCCTTCGTTCTTATAAGGTCATTGATAAGACCAAGAATAGATCATTGATAAGAACCATTATTATCATCATATATAAAAAGGAAAATGTTATTTTTACCGAAGAATTAAAAAATATATATTAAAAAAAATAAACAAAATGGACGTTTCGGTGGGAGCTTCGGTGGGTGACACCAAAATTAATACATCTGTTTTAGGCATCAAAGCCGGGTTTTGCTACAAAATTTTTACCACATAACACACTTCATATTTTTTTAAATTTTTAATATTTTTTTATTTTATTCTTTTTAAACAATTTCAAATTTTCTATTCACTATTCATATAAAAAATATTTGAGAAAATGACCTTAATTTTTGGTTACGTTCGACATGTGTACATGAAGCAAGGCAACGAGCTTTTGTGTTACTGTCTATAGACTATAACACAACAAGAAAAAAGGGCTTTTTCAGCGCTATAAATCGTCACAAAAAACCAAAAAATCGCTACATTTAATTACTTCCAGCGAGTTTAAATCGCTGCCCATTCGACGAAATAAAAGTGATATTTCTGATTAACAGCAGCGAAACCAAAAAATCGCTGGAATTGCCTACTTTTTCCGGCAATTATTTTTTGCCAGAAATGACCCAAAAAACGCCGGAAAATACCTTGGCGGTTTGTTTCAAAATCGTTGCGAAAAGTCCACAGCAACGATTTAAATCGTCACAAATGCTCCATGTGATCGTCGCAATTGATCACATATTTCCCAGCGATTTTCAAAATCGTCACCAACAGGTCTAATTGCGGCGATATGATTTGCTGCAAAAACACCTATATTTTCCAACGATTGTGATTTTTCGTCGCAGAGAATTTGTTGCAACGGTCATTTTATCGCCGCGATAAAAAAATTTCGCCGTAATAGAAATCGCGTCGATTTAGTTTGTCGTCGCGATAGTACTTTAGCCGCTACGGTAAATAGTTGCAGCGCATAATAATCGCTGCAATTGTGCTATAGCGTCGATATTTAATCGCTGCAATAGGTTGTTTGGTTAACTGCAGCGAGTATTATCGCCGCGGATTGCACAGATTCATTTTTTTTTTCTATTTTTGCCCTGTTCGCCATGTGTGGGTGTTTCAATTAATTTATCTTACTATACTAAGATAATTTATCTTATTTTAGGTCAATCACTAATATATATTAATCAGTGATTGACCTCACATTATAAGATAAATTATGTAAGTTAAAAAAATTTTACACCACAAATAAATAAGAAACATTTTGAGCTCTTAATCAAATACATTCATTCAACCAAATTCTGAGTTACATAGAATTTCTTATAGAGTAATTCTGGGCTATACGCTAGGGGGGACCAATTGGGATCCAAAACCTATAACTCAACTACCAAATATTTAGAACACAAAATGCTATACTTCCAGGCAATATTTATCAATTGTCCTGCTCCTGATCATGAGCTTCAACATCCACTTGGGCATGAGGGTTGGGTAGAATATGCACCTGGGCATGAAGGGTGGGTAGAATAGCTTCAACACGATGACATCAATGCCCTTATAAATAAAATTTCTGCATATTTGATATTCAATCTCTCCAACTCCAATCTGGAAATGATACACAAAAAAAACTGTTACAACAATTGATAAATTTCACTACTATGTATTGTTACAAAAGTACCAAAGCAATGACCTTTTCACAGCAACTCTATTTAGTATCATCATAAATTTCTACATAGTTTGATGAGCTTCAGCCTATTGTTACATGTACAACCATCATGTATTTTCTGCCATGTTTTTGAAGATTTTGATTTTCTTTCAACATTCTAACTGCTGATTTTTCAGATTTGACCAGATTTGACCATTTTTCAGAATTTCTACCATGTGTTTGGCATTATTTCAATTCTTCTCCTGCATAGTTTTTCCCTCTGACATTATTTAGAACCTCTCATCATGTGCATATTGGTGATGATATATTAAGAGTAATTTTGGATACCAGTTTCAAATCATCTATAAAAAAATGACAACCGTACTAATTAAGAAGTAATTTTTTTTAATAGAATTTTTTAAAATGGGATTCACTTTTTTTTACAAATACTTATATATAGAACTAGTCTATTTAAGATTTAAATCATTTTCTCATATATGAATGAATAGTGATTTATACTTAAAAAGAGGAGAAAGGTATATTTTCATGCTCTCTAAAATACTACCAGCTCCTTAAAAACAATATAAAAAAAGGCATCGGATTATAGCATATGAAAGGCTATACATATAGTTCAATAATGAAGGAGACATATAATTTGCTTCCCAAGTAAGTTTGCCTATAATGCAAGGAGAAACAGGCTGTGGGAGACATCTTGGAAAGAAAGTGGCAGCCTAACCTGAATCATATTTTCTCCATAAGATGATGTATTAAAGCATCTGATGGCTCTACATGAGAAAAAAAATATATAAATGCAAGACGAAATGAGCAAAATTAAAAATGAAAACATCAAAGAAAAGTAAGATAAATTTGGCAATCAGAACAAGATGTTTAACATTGAGGCCCCCAAAACACCTATGTCTCTCTTTAGTTGTTGCATAAGATGCCCAAGATAATGAACTGTAAGTTCAATGGCACCTCACACAGAATGAGACCAAGTGAACCAACCTTAGTCCCCACTCCCACCCCTCTCCCTATGCCTGTCAATCCATACTTTCCTAAAGCTCAGTGACTGAATCTCAGACATATAGTCACTCATTTAGTAATGCAGGCCACCATGCCAAACATATTTCCTCCAAACAGCCACTGGTGATGCATCACATATTGCACCCATGATCTAAATGCATCTGTTGTAACATTTTTACACACAAATATGCCATGACCAACTTTATACTAATTTCTGCAGTGGAGCTATTCTCTCCAAGTTTTCATGCCTGAAAGAATAGCTGTCTTTGTGCCTCTTTACAATTTGTCAGAACTTTGAAAATCTCTACCTCAGATTCTATCATCTCATCGGTCAGATTTTCATTTAATAGCATGTCCTGTACAGTAAGTACATCATATCCTACTCCCACTTGATTTAACGTTTTCATTTAAAATAAATAAATACAAGTCAGCATTTCCTCAAGAGATGAGCTGATGTGAATATAATATGTTCATGAGTCTTTCAGACCCCCTTTTCTCTAGATGGCCAAAAATATATGTTATCCCCCATGGGGAAAAAAAAATAATCAACCATATTTATAGTGCACAATACATCTGGCTATTAGTATTCTCACATTTCTTAAAGCTGGTTTTATATCGAATGATTTACAAAGACTGACCTTCACATAGTTGGGGACCAAACCAATATAACCAGAAACTAGCCTTGCTCCTCCCATCACTGGTCCAAACGTTCTAGTTTTAACAAACAAACCCTTCAGAGATTCATACATAGCAAATATATGTCCCACATAGTCATAGCCTGCAAACATCAGATACAAATTACGAATCCTACAATTTGACAGTTTTGTGTAATGGCTGATTTCATATTAACACACAATGAGCGAGACAAGTTTAAGGTGCTAAAAAGAAAATGATAGCTATCGTTGTCATGTATCACCAAAGAAGATGTTAAGAATATATATGTTTCCAACACAATGGAAAGAAGACCAAGACAAGCAACCGAACTAGGAAAGAGAGTTTTGTGATAATTGAAATGTACATACCTTGAGCACACCGCTTGTGGAATAATCTGGGAAAATAAAACAAGTATAATATGTAAAGTTCTATATATATATATGTGTGTGTGTGTGTATTTATGAATTGATAATCGATTGTCCAAAAAACAAACTATATATAATAGTATTAATCGTCTTCATAACACATTCAATGGATATAAAGAAAATATCCATATGATCGAATTTACCTCACCAAATGCAAGTATAAGTGACTGATTAACAGCATGGCAGCCCAAGTATAAGTTTAACATCATGTATGCAGTTCAAATTAGGCTGTTTAGATATATAATAGGAAATCGATCAGCAAGCTATATCACAAGTTAAAAGTATTTATATGACTTATTAAACTAAGTAATCAAGAGACTTGTACAAATTTTGGCCCAGGGGGTAATTAGAAAATTGCATAAATAACTAGTGTCCCAGCCCCAGGGCTATATATATATGCCGAATTAGAAATAAAGCACTTAGCATATGACATATGTATATAAATTACCTCTAGATTTAAATGTCTAGGCTAGCTTTAAATTGAGTACTCGAGCTCGATTCTATGCCTTGTCGACGACGTTATTGATCTATCCTAGTGTGGCTACGGGTGAATATATAGTTTGCTCATAATCGAATACAAAAGCAAGATCAGATCCATCATTAGGTAGACACTTCGGTTATTATCCTAGCTCTACTTGGATAATCATCATATATATAGGACACAACCCATCCAACATGATTTATATTTATAGATAGTAACCTCACCTCTGTCACCGAAATATACATCACTAATCTGACCATGATGGACTTCATATCCTGCATTGGTGAAGAAAACAATAACATGATGGACTTCATATCCTGCATTGGTGAAGAAAACAATAACATGATCAGGCGTTTGGAAACTCACAATCAATCAGCTTTCTATTAAAAGGATCATTAATTAATAGCATTATTTGTTATACTTTTCATAAGTCATGTCAATAAAATAAGCGTCTTCAATAAAATAAACTGAAGATGAAAAATAATAAGGAAAATAAAAGAGAGTTATGGATTCTTACCGCCGTTTGTCTGTGAGAATAACTTTTCTTGAATAGGTACGATGGCAAAAATATTAATAAAACTTATTAATAAGTGAAAAGCTGTAGTTTAGAAGTATTGGAAAAAGAAAAGTGGCCACACACATACCTAGAATAGCCATACAAGATTGCAGTCCAGCTGCTCCATCAATGATTGCTCCTGAATTGAATGAATAGTTTGTCAAGGCTTGTTAGATTCTTAGAAAAATGCAATATTACTTATAACCACAACTTTGGTATTTGACAAAAATGATTTGAGTCTTAATAAAATCGAGTTCATATGAGAAGGAATCAAAGGATTACATAACTTCTATAGAACCTTCATTGAGCTGCACTGACAATAACCCTTCACTTAATTGATGTTCAATTTGCTGCAATTCGTTTAAGCCCACAGCCAGTCAGATCCTTACCCAACAGCCGTCTCAATAATTGGAACTAGTCATCAACTGCCCAAAATCTCCCACAACACAAAAGTAGACAACCTTCCTCTTCATCATCGTCAATATATATAATATATATATAATATGTATTGGTCACCCACGATTTCTCACGTACCAAAAATTGCCCAAAATACACAAAAAACACCCTTCCTTTATTTCATAAGGTGGCTCACTGAGTCTCTCCACTAGAGTGGAGAGACCCAGTGGAAGAAGGGAAATTTGCGAAGAACATCCTCATCATCTTATCAGTTTCAATTTGCCTCTCACGAAGTTCTCGCAATTCATCCCTCACGTCAGCAAGCTCCCTCTTGTAATTCTCGGCATCCTTCTTGTAATTATCAGCATCCTTCTTGTAATTATCGGCATCATTCTTGTGTTTTTCAATTAATGCAAGATACTCTCTTTCTCGTTCACGGTCTCGTTGTCTTGTCGACTCTGGGATGACCATTTCGCCCAACCCCCTTGCGTATCCTGATCTATGACCAAGAACCTCCCTAAAGACACTCGCAGCTGCCTCATCGGTGCGTTGTTCAGGCTCTAGACCATCCATCTTGTCAACCATCTCTTTCTAGACATGGAAATTAATTATATGGTTAATTCTTAAGTCTTGTGATGGCTAATGAATAAGCCATCACAAATATAAAGTAAGAACAATTCATTCATGCAAGAAATAGTGTTGAATAAAGCTCGTACTCACATAAGTGTCTTCAGCGGCTGAGCTGACAAATTTACCGGCCTTTTTTGACCATCGAGTCTCCTTATAGAACTCCACCAAATTTGCATTCGTAGCCCGCTGCGATACGTGGAATTATAAGCATTATTACATAGAAAATTTGGGCAAAGGAAGGACCATTCATATAAAAACACCTATATGGTACAACCACACAAACACATCAATACAAAACTCAAGAGTTGCATTACTTGTTTAGAAATGAGTGGACATGTTCATTTCTAAACAATGCACTCCACAAATGCATTGTTCGCTAACAAATAAAACATCTAACATAAAAAAATTGCCAAAATTCTTTTACACTGCGATGCATCATCCTCACATTTCTTTTCTCTAATTCTATATAAGAGGTCCTAACCAGAAATTAGTAGGTCTTATGTTATGTAAGCAACCCCCAACTCTATTATACCACATTCATAGTAGTTATGGCATGACAATAAACATGTATTGAGGTTAGATCAGCCAACTATACCAACTATGTGAGAATTTTTATAGAAAATAACCTTTTAGGCATTATCAAACTAGATATGACCTTAACCAACATGATTCTTCATGTTGTTAGTGCCCACACACAAACGTGTAAATGAAATTATTAACTAATAATTTATTAAAAAACCAGATGGAAAATGAGTTTTATGATCCATAAAATCAATATAAGGTTTTCGGATTCTCTAATCATAAACCAATTAGAGAATCCGAAAAAAAAAAAGCAAAATCAAAGCTAAAACACACAAAGGGGGTCACGATTTCGTCAGATTAGATGGGTAAGTGAGGAGGAGGGACCTTGAGTTGGGCCTCGGCTGCATTAAGACGCCTCCATCTCTAAGCTGCTTCAATGGCTTCTCTTTGCCTGTCTTGAGTGGCGCTGCGTCAAGGAGAACGAACTATACGGGCATTGTGCGAATAACACAGAAACTACTCTAGGGCAGAAAAATGGGAGCAGATGGCTTGAGTGACTTGAGTGGCTTGAGTGCGAAGGAACGGGAGGAGTGATCTCCGATTCTGGGCTCGAAACAATGGCCACTGATGAAAGCGTGGGTAACACAGTGGTCGTGGGTATCACAGGGGTCGTGGGTCGGGGATGGGGAAGAACAGAGTGAAAAAAAAAGGTCCATATCCCATTAAATAATGTTCAAATATACTCACATAAAATTGTTAAAAACCATCCATTTTTTGCTTAAAGGTCCATATAACTAATTTCTGCATGAACGACATATTGTCATAATTGAAAGAGAAAAGTACATGACTTTACACCTTTGTGTGCTTGAAGAAAGCATATGTACAAAAAAGAGCTTGATTCTAGGTCATCTCTCTGCCAATGGTTTGTGATGCTAGGTTCTGAGTCATATGACCTATTGTGTTTTTTTATTTGGATTTTAGGGCATCGAATGATCCAGTTAGTACTGCAGCTCCCTAGCTAGCTAGGCTTGAACAAACCCACAAACTTCGCCCAGTCTACTGGTCTACTTTTAAGGTAAGCAATCTAGAATGTTTACCACGCTAGGCAAAAGCTCTACTTTCAAAAGCAAAAAAGAAGTTAGTCAAGTTCTCTGCTTTCTACTTCCTGATCCTGTCCATTATTTGATAGCATTATAATGAATTATTCTGAATGGCTGCTATGCTAGGCTAGCTATTCAAGTAATCCATTTTATGCTTGATACTCAACCATCAAAACTCATTGCAACTTCAAACTGTAACAAACTGAAACTTTTCATGTCCCAATTGAATGATAGTCGTTGATCAGATGAAAGACAAACAAGATGTCGACCCAACACATTATTGAGGGGCAAATCTGTAACCAAACCAGATTGCATTGGGAGGAGCCAGTAAAGTCATAAGCCAAGATTCTTTCAATCCATGTCCAGTGTCGTAGCTACAATAAAAAGATAATGAAATGCTAGTAGTCATAATTAAAAAGAAATAGATGTTTTAGATGTTCTATTTGGCATCAGTTAATTAAAAGAGCACCTTGAATAATTGTATAAGGTAAAGACATGAACATGCTTAAAATAAAATTATATAACCATTCATTGATCAATATAGATGAGAAATATCAGCTAAAATGTGATCACTCATTCTAAAGATTATGTGATAACCATTTTCCATTTTAAAAAGCCTTAATTACCCACGAAATAAAAATTATTCAGAAAGCCTAAGTTATTCCCCATATCTTTGAGGACTTTCTGAACCCAACAGTAAAAAGCCTCTAACTTTACTTGTTTTTTATAACTAAAAGAAATTGCAAATTGTGGTAGATATTTTGGGGGGAGGAGATCAAATGCTTAGATTTTGTGGTGAAAATTTTCCAAGAAAGAATAAGTTAGGAGAGGTTTTGGTGATCTCGAGGAGGGAAGCGAGAGAGAGAGAGGCGATGAATTGGAGGACATTGAAGACGTGATTCTCACTAATGGGAAACATCTTGGGTGAAATTTGCTAGAATGATGAAGCTAAGTTCTCCAAGAAAACTAGCATTTAGCAAAAAAACCAAAAATCTAAGGAGTTTAAAACAAACCCATTAAAAATTTGAACCCCAAAACCAGCCAGGGAATTCTAGGAACTAATTGAATAACATATATGAATCACAAGAGGAGGGCAGGCAGAACAGCGAGATTTAGGGGGGAAAAAAAAAAACAAAACAAAACCCAGTTGAGATTTTGACCTGAAAAGCCTTGAACTTGAGGTATAGACGCTGTGGAAATAGAGAAAATAACGTTGAAGAGGAAATTCGTCGTGAGAAGACAAATGGGCATGGTTCCGGAACCAATGATGGTCCTGCTATAAATAGAACCAAAGACACAGCAGACAATAATGAGGCCACTCATTCAGTTTTCCCTGTGAATATTCTATACCTTATGTTGCTTTACGTAATTGGACTCAACAACTACTACTTTTGTTGGTTTACCAAGTGTTTTTATGCAGAGCAGCTAGTTATAAAGCTTCATTTCATATTAGTACAAGTCTGCCATATGCAGATCGATGCTGTTTGGATGCATATTACAAGGTGAATGATCGTAATTAAGTAGCCTTTCAATTTCTTAAGGTTTACTGTTGATGTTATATATACGAATTATAGCGCTCATCGATTCCCGTACGTATAAGAAGTACCCCACCTTTGACGCAATGAAGTTGACCCTCATTGGCACATTCTCATGTTTATAAGCGCATATATACATGTCTAGATATATATATATATAGCTGATGATCAGCAAACCCAAAATTGAGTATTAATGTATAATTCGTTGAAGCAAATATTTTATGCTAGCTAGAAGGTCAAGTTTGTGACAAAGATTTCCCTGTACCTTATGCCTGGGGAGTGTTGGGAAGGAAAAGCTGAAAGACCCTTCATGGTAGAGAAACCACTTATTGATTATATCCAATGAGGACAAATTAGACAGTGATGAATAACAGTTTTAATTTTTTGCTGTTTTTGAAAACAATTCTCACCTACCCTTAGTTTCACAAAAAGAACAAAAACCCCACAAAATATCCAGATTGTCACAATGGAAAACACTGCAGGTTTTCTCATTGTGACGTCAACATCAAGTGCCACTAATTCATATCATTTTCTTTTTGAACTTCTATGAACGTACTGTAATATATATATATATCAAGTTCGGTTAAGCTCTAGTGGATTACACAAATCACATTTTGTCTGAAGCCTTATGCAAGGCTTGAAATCGTAGCTAGGTTCTCTGCAATGAAATACCAGTGATTTTCCATCACATCAATTTGATTAAATATGTGTTTGTGTAGCAACAGAGGGAATTAAAATCAATGGTTAAGTAAGTTACATTTCTATTCGATTTTTACATCTTTCCTATGGTTCTTTTGAAAGCAATGGCTATCAACCAACCCAACCAGATTTCATGTATAAATTAAGAAATTGGGGCAGTGGTCCTCAAGAACAAAGCAGCGAAACCAAGGTGACAATATATAGGGTAAAACTGAACTAAAGCCATAGAATTGGCTAGACATTCAGTGTTAAAAGATCTTCAACTAATAATCATTTTATTATCAAACACAAACATTGACAAACAAATTTCAAACGCCCTTACCTATTTATCCAAACTCACGTCAGGATGTGCTAGGGTGCCTTTTCTGTTGAGCTGCTG